>WUAP02140870.1:0-12234 GCA_015163945.2 Stichodactyla helianthus
AAGGAGTTTAAGGTTATCCTTGGGATAAATATCATTATTATTAATTTTAAATTTGAAGGGTACATTAAATTTGTTATAACTATTGCTTGCGATTTAGCTCCTTTTTGATTGGTTCAGACTTAAAGCCATTTTAGTGTCTTGTTTTTTTCTAATGCTTTACACCAAGATATGAAATTCAAAAGCAACCAACCAACTAAAATAACATACCTTTCTTTATTTGGGTATAGCAATCCAATTACAAATGATGACATACTATGGTTTTTCCTTTTATCCTCAGCAACTTCCAATCTACGTGTTCATACGTCTGCTAGTGGCATCGTATCTCTTCCTGTCTGGCTATGGCCATTTTACTTTCTTCTGGAAGAAAGGCGACTATAGTCTCTACAGGTTTTGTCAGGTATAAAGATCTTATAAGGCACGTTTACACTAGCAATTCTGTTGAGCGACTTGAGTTGCGACTTTATGGCGATTTTACGGCCGCAGAAGGCGCACAAGTCGCCACCAGTTCAAACATGCTCGAAATTTAATGCAAACGCGCGATTTGGGTTGCGATAAATTTGCTATAAAATCGCCGCTCAAGTGACGTGACAAAATTGCTAGTGTAAACGGACCTTTAGGGCTCTGACGCTGGCAGATCCAGCAAATCATGATCTACATTTTCATTTCGTTTTCATTTTCTTATTACTTTTATTCAGAATCTCGCTTTTGTACCTATACGATCTGTAGCCTTATCGAATCATTGCTGTTTTAGGTTATGACCCGAATGAACCTGTTCACGGCAGTTCTGTGTCTCGTCATGGGTCGACCTTATCAGTTCTACTACTTTGTACCACTTGTTTCATTCTGGTTTGTTGTTGTCTATCTTACCATGGCTGTGTTGCCACGAGTTACGGCTGCTTCAGTCAGAGGTATATCTTAAGGCCCGTTTATATTAGCAATTTTGTCGTGCGGCTTGAGCGGCGATTTCAATGGCAAATTCATCGCAACCCAAACCGCGCTTGTTTGCCCTAAATTTCGAGCAAGTTCGAATTGGTGCGCGAGCTGTCGCCGTAAAATCGCCATAAAATCTCAGCTCAAGTCGGAAAGGTACGATTAGTATCTCTGCCCTTGCATGGGAGTTCCCACCTTCTCTTCCCACGCCGGGTTTTTATTATTATTATTAGTGAAGAGTCGTCATATAAATCACTTGTGTTTCTTTCTCCTTACAGATGATCCTAAACAGTACATATTCGTATGGCTCAAGTTTTTCGTTCTTTTTGGTGTTATATACACCATCTGGTCCTCTCCCGTAAGTGCATTGTTATAATAGAGATCCTAGTTAAAGTTCCCCTAATGCCTGCGGCCATATTTCCAAAATCCATTCTTCCTAAGTTTGTGATAGGACAGTTTCATTTGGCTGGTAATGGATGACCCTTTTTGAGTTATTAGGATTTGAAGATAGACCTTTATGACATAAACTACATGAAAACGAGGTTTAAGGGCGATGACTTCATGCCACTGCATAAATTGAAAGACTGCGGTTATGGCGGACAGTAAAGTAAAAGTTTATCTAGAAGATATCCCTGGATCAAAACTTTCACACTTTCCGCGAACAGTCCACGGAAACCTTGATGGTACTGCAGCTGGCTTTAGAATGTCGTATTAAGCCAGTAAAGCTGTGTTTATAATCTTAATCTGAAGCAAAATGCACGAAAAGTCAAGTAATATTCCTATTACAGTTCAGCTGTACAACATTTGTGAGATGAAAAGACATTGCTAGTCAACTTCGCCTCCATTTTTAATTCTGATAGCCCCTAGGCCTCATTTCTATGTTCATGTCTTAAAGGTCTATTTTTCATATGTAAATTATGTGACGTCATCTGGGTGTTTTCCAGAAAGTTTCCTACAAAGTCATTTGGCCAACTGAGGCTAATACATTGAACATGAAATATGAACATGTAATTTTCTTTAGCCTGTTTTGTATTCATAATTAATCACTCCGGTGACGTCATCTCATTTGCATTTCTAGATCTTTAATCCTTCATTATACGGAAATATGTGGGTGCACAGCCAATAAAAATGAACAATAATATCAGAAACGTTATGGAAAATGGATTTTCACAATATGGTTGTAGAGGTTACGAGCACTTTAATGCTGTAATTCATTATGCACTGTAATTTTACGCAATCGGACTATGTATATTGGAATTATATAATGACATCATGACATCTCCTCAGGTGCTGTGTGACTGGCTGTTTTCACAGTGGGCCATAAAGGAACTCTTTATTGATAGTAATGACAGCGTTATAGAGTGGAGATTTAGGTCTTGGCTCGATAGATATGTAAGTATCACTGTTAACAACCACATGTATTTCTATTAGAGGACCACAGGTAGTTTTATTCGTCTTTAGTTTTGTATTTCGATGCGTGTTTTTTCCTTCAGTTTTTCTTCAAGAATCAGCCTCCCGCTCTTTTCCTAGCAGTGAATAAGACGCATTATGAAACTGAAATTGGGAGTCAATTTTGTCATGTTTGTTTCGGTTGCACTAATAGGGGATGCATACTTTATAAGCCAAACCGTCTCGCAATTGTTTCTTCAATTCTCCGTGTGCATGTGACGTCCAAGTCGCCATCTTGGATGACTTAAACAAAAGATTTAGTTTTACTTCCTCTTGTTATATCATCCAGCATGGCGGCCATAACTTTTGTCCAGCTTTTATTCTCATGGGAAAGGATGCACACCTAGAAAGTTTGCAACGGCAAAACTCGAATTTACTTCTCGTAACGACTGCGACAACGCAGGTGTGAGAGTTGCTGTTTTGGGTATGCTACAATAGGCAATTCCCCTTATAACTGTGAGAAGTTCGAGTCGCAAAGAAGTTAACCAAGTGTAACATCGTCTCAATGCAAGAAAAAACAAGAGAAATCATATTTTATTTATTTTCTGCGCTTTGAGGCCAAGAAAACATATTCGGAAAAATCATGTAAAAACCAGTACCTAGGGGTAAAGTTCTGTCGCTCGTTTCTCGCTCCCAGAGAACATGGCCACACGCTTTAGTTTTCCTGTATGGTTTCCACATTGTATCCTGACCCTGTGTAGCAACTGGCAAAATAGGGGCATAATTTTTTAACCTTTTAAACGTCTTTTGCCGGAGTCACATTTTCAAGCATTTTAGTGGTAAAGATTACAAATTCGAAAAAGGACAATACAATGTGATTTCGGAAAAGGGGAAAAACAACGGCCAACGCACTGAAAGGGATATTTGATCAATTTAGTGGCAGTAATATTATGTTATGTTGCAGATTGTCCTGTACGGTATGGTGTTCGCATTTGCATGTTGTACTGCAAAACAGCTAAACGTTATAGACGACACGACGAGGAAGAGATTTTTCAGCCTTACTCATACAAATGTTACTTTATTCTTGTCTGCGCTAGCACTTGTGGTGAGTACAACAAACTATCAACGGGACTTCGTGTTCCAAAGGTTTTCATCATTTTGCACATGAAGCCCATTTCCATCAGGGAGGTCGATTCCATAGCGTTTGTAATACTCGATCGATAAGGAGATACAGGTAGTTTGCTTTCAAAAATACTACGAAGAACTGAATTAGAGCTTTTAAAACTTTATACTAACTAGGTGTATGGAATTCAAGCTTTCACTGGTAGCAGCAAGCCTTCGTGTAATGCAACTCACTCAGTTGCCTCCTGTATACCGGTGAGAAATAGTTCATTATCCATATCTAGTAAGTGGTATTAGTTTAAAATGTTTTTAAAGAAAGAAGAAAGGAAGCCAAAACCACAGGCAACCCAACGGTGGACTGGTAAAAAGGCCGCAGCTTTGGAATTGATTATAATTTTGTATTGATTTATATTTCATGATACTTGACGATAATGCTCAAGCTATCTTAGAATGTCAGACCATAGCAATACCAGTTTCTGGGGTGCAGCTATTCTCAAAGGAATGGAATGGCCAGACATGGCCGCCATGTTGGGTAATAAACCACAAAATCCAACGCATTTTTTAATATGATTCATTCAACATGGCGGGCTGTAATGTTACTTTAGACCAAGTATGGCAGCCAATTCCAGGAGAGTAAAAAGACAACGACATAACGGCCATGTTGGCGGCAATAAAAAGGAAGTTCTTTGGTGAAATTCCACCAACATGATATATAATCATATAATATCCAAGGGAAGAGTTAGTCATTAAAAATCATTTAAAAGCGAAGTCGATTGAAAGTACACTGGACGTTAAAGCTCTATGTACAATTCATGATACGTAAATCTGGTCGCAAAGATGGTTCCTGTAATGATTAATTTTTTATTTCTTGTTAATGAAAAGTTCATACAGATAATTTTTTTTCAGATCACAGCATACCTTCTTTTACGAAACCTTCCAACGTTTCTTCGTACAAAATTTAGTCGTTTCTTTGCATGGGTAGGAACGATTTCTTTGGAGGTAAGGAAAGGGATTTAAGATTCACTGAGGGAAATTGAATGGATACATCCATCCTTCTATCCTTCTGTCCTTCTGTTCATTCTTTCGTCCATTGATCAATTCATTCGATCATTCATCTGTCTATTCTACCATCCCTCCATCTCCGCGTTCATCGTTTCATTTGTTCATCCTTTCATTCATTCTTCCATTCATTCTTCCATTCATTCTTCCATCCATTTTGCCACTTGTTCATTCACCAGTGTCCGTCCTCCCTCCTTTGTGTTTCTTTCCTCTTTCTTTCTTTCTTTTTTTCTTTCTTCCTTCCTTTCTTCCTTCCTTCCCTCCATCCCTCCTTCCTTTCTTTCTCCTTTCTTTTTCTTTCTTTCTTTCTTTTCTTCCTTGATCTCATTCTTTTGGACTGTAAGAATTTCCGATTGTTTCTCCATCTACTCCCTTTATTTATCCTTCTGTTTTATTTCTCAGCTCTTCATTGGTCAGTACCACATTTGGCTGGCCCAAGACACCAAAGGAATCCTGGTCCTTATTCCTGGTCAGCCGCTCCTCAATGTCATCATAACTACTTTTATTTTTGTTTGCATTTGTCACGAAGTACGCAAAGTAACAGGCGAGCTAACCAAAGCAATGATATCCAAAGACATCACAACCATGTTAAGAAGGCTATTTATCTTTATCATTGCTCTTATAATCATCTGGTGGCACAAAACACACCATACGATGAAACCAAGACTAGCTTGAAGGGCGGAATGAGTAAATAGCGAGTATAAACGAAGAGAAACTGGCTTGGAATTTCTCTTTTCTGGATAGACAATGGAACCAGGACTGGCTTGAGGAACGGAATGAGGAAATTCTGAGTACGAACGAAGGGAAACTGGCTTGGCATTGCTCTTTTCTGGATGGAAAATGGAACCAAGACTGGCTTGAAGTACGGAATGACTGAGTATAAACGGAGGGAAACTTGTTTCGCATTGCATGGAACCAAGACTGGCTTGGAGGGGGTGGGGGGTGGAACGGCTTGTTGTAGTATCCAAGTCACGTGGTCATTTTCCACTATATTGGGTAGCGGATATGAGCAATCAAATCCAAATAAGTTCCAATCGCTTGAGGCAGTGTTTGCTTTCTGTTAGACGTCACGGAGTTTACACTTTGGACTTTCAATTTTCTGTCCAGTATGGAAACGATGAGTGATCTGTCAGTGCGTTCCTGGCATATGTTATGGAAAAATGAAGGTGTTTAGGGGTAAAACAATCCTTGCATAAAAGCATGCAAGTCAGTACAATCTTTACTCGAGTCTCTGTTACAATCAATCTACTAGCCTAGTGGAAAGAATTTTGAATTTTACATCCTTGATTTTTATGGAAATTATCGTCGGTACAAAGCATATGAGTACTTATGGCCGCCATGTTGGATCCAACATAACGGTCATTTGTCCAGCTTTCGTTTTCTTGGAAGCATTATTTGCACTGAAAAATTAAATAGCTGCCGCTAGAACATTTACTAGAAAAACTGAGAACAGCGGAAGAATAACATGGGATTCATTTTTTATTTAGAAAGAAAAAATTATAATATATACTGTCATCAGAAAAATGTATAATATATATTGTTACCAGAGTGATTATTTACGGGGTAACTTGAATAGAGCGGTTTTTGAATGAGTAGGAAACGTACGGTACTGTCGTACAGCACGTACACGGTACGGTATGCAGTAACACTGAAATGGCTTCCCATTGTTTTCATGTGAATCATCCTATCACAATGCGTAGTTACAGTGTGGCTACGAATTTGAAGTATCGTTTCCCATTTACTCGAAATCCATTCTATATGACTAATGAAACAAACGGGTTAATATAATTGATTTCATATTTATTTAGTACTCGCACGGAATTATGGTCCAGTTACGTAATGTAAGCGCTAAACAAAGGAAATAGAAATTTTGAACCAAATTTCTGTTTTCTAACCTAGAATAGGATTCTGAAAAACTTTCTTAAGCTTACGGGTGTTTTTCTACAGCTTTAAAGTTTTTCTAAAACATTTGAAATGCTCAAAATACACAGGGAGCCCACTTTAAAAGGATAAAAGATAGTAAGACAGCATTAAAGCATTTCCGTTTTCTAAAATTTTTATTTTGAGACGGAGATGGTCTGCTATTAGAAACTAAAGACTCATTGAAAATAGCACAAGTAAATGAAATAAAAAAATAAACTGTATTAAATACTTATTTGCAAAAATGTATCAAAATTATATCGAAAAACCATGCATTTAATCTGTGATAATATAACTGAAACAATCTGCCCGATCTAATATGTGATGGTCCAGCTGCGCGGTCCGGTAAATCAGATACAACGTGATATTTAGAAAATAATTCATGACCCAAAGATTCATCAAAGATTGAGATTTGGAAAAACCATTAATATCATTTTCCTAATTTTCAATTTCACGCAGAGAAGCAAAAAAACACCAACCTGAACAGAAAAAGAATAATAGTAATAGTAAAAAAGAAAGAAAGAAAGAAAGCTGGAAAGAAAAGAAAAGAAAGAAAGAAGAAGAAGAAAAAAGAAAACCATTATATAGATATGGAGAATGAAGTCACACGTGCGGTGACTTTATCGAGTAGTGGACATGTATGATAGGGTCGATATTTTTCATACATTCCGATTACTTTCCAGATCTAACGAATCCTAGATATAAAAAAAATATAGATAAAAGCTTTGAAGTGCAGTTTGGTCATGTTTTTATCGGGTCACATTTCAGTGTACGTCAACGTACTAGGGTATTGACACGGGAAGTGACATCAAACACTAATTTTGATATTCCTTGATATAACCCCTTGTAGAAAATCACTTCAGCACACACTGCCCACTCCAAAACAACTCACTACAAAAGTTCTGTTGTTAAACATTTGCATTAAAGTCATTGAATCAATGTGGGTGGGGCAAAACTATGCCTCAAGGGAGCTCTGATACTATACATGTCAAATACCTGAACCATTACTCCATCAATAGCTCAGACGCTAACGCCGAAGAATAACCGTTCGTACACGTGAAAAAAAAAATTCGCTACGCTAATTAACAAGTCTGTGGAGCCTCTTCTTGTTCTCTGTTGGAAGTTTATGAGTTTTGATGTGAAAGGGATAGCAAAATCTGAAGATAATTTGAGGTATATAGTTGGCAGAGTTGAATACAATAGTCGCCTCACCTCAGTGCTCGAGTGCATATTTGTATTTTTGATTGACAGGCTGTTAGACCAGACCCCACGCTCGAGATTAGTTTTTACCAAAACCTTCACAAACTGACTTCGGAATTTAGCCTGTTTTCATCGGTATTTTTCCTTGGGACCGCTACGGACACGACTCAAAGGAATTAAGGTCCAACAACACAGTCCAGGTAAGATTTAGAATCGAGATCCAAGTGAATTTTCCTGGCGAAAAAGGCCTTGGAGATTCATCTCATCGGCAGAAGGCGCCAATATGGCAGACAACTTCAAAGTTTTGAATCCTTCTTCTCAAAATTTCTTCTGTGTAAGAGCTTTGAGACTTCCAGAAACCTTGGTGTTACATCTATAGAATATTTTTCTTCGGTTTCGAGCGTTTTATGGTTCCGCTTTTTGCTCTGTAAATGCACTTTTGTAGGCTGAATACTCCAGTTTAACCCACGTCCTAATCATATGTACGTGAAGCGAACAAAGAACTATTCTGCGTCTTTCGAGCGCAATGTTTTCCTTTGCATTTTCTCCTAATTTTCGTTTCCAGTGTCTCGATAACTAACATCTGTTATATGACACTGTTTAAGCGGTATAGTTCGGTGTGTTTTATGGAATATTCAAGTTGCTTTAAAAGCCGATATCGCTTCGAGTAAAACACTTCGCTTCATGCACGACAAACGCCCAGGAACCGAGTTCAAGACTTGCTGACATTTTCTTCCATCTTTTTTAGAGCTAATAACTGTATTAATTCTCTTTATCCTCCTGGCGACACAAATATAAAGATACCGAAACGAAGTTGTGCTTCAAAGTACTTTGGTTTCTGTATTATTTTATACTGAATGTCTTTAATTTTAGTACAAGACTTAACCTAATTTTTGCCAGCTTTTGGTTTGCGCATACCTGCGATCACTTAATCCCTCCAAAAATAACGCTTATGGCCGAAAAAATACCTTCCACAATGTTTTTTATTTCTTTTGTTTCATAAAACCAAGCATCTTGAAAGACAGAATTTTATGTAATATATAAAGTATTAAATCGACTTCGTATTTTTACCTTAATACAATTATTTTCGCTACAAAGTTTGCACGATTTCCAAAACTATCCCAAAAAAACGATCGAAGTGCTGTTCCAGAATCATTCGCAATATTCACTCGGTTCCTACGATTCAAAAGCTAACTGTATATTTAAAAGCATAAAGAGCTTTAGAATGGGGTCAAACATCGTATTTTCTGAATATTTTTCTTGACCTAACCACACTGAGCTGGCAAAAAAAAATAGAGCATAGCTTGTGCAGTCGTTTGGAGATCATTATTTCGTGAACTATACGCTGGATTAAGATCGCTTTGAAGAAATTTATAGGACTTACAAACATTTTCAATGTCTGATTTCAAATTCCTAGAGCTTTCCTCTTAAAAAATGTTTTGCAAAAACGGAGAGATAAAGTTGGGGGTATTGATCGCTGTCGATTTTGCTATAAACATTTACTAGTATATAAACACTGTAGATTTCTGTATTGAAACTCGAACGAAAGATTTCGAGTTTTCAGCGAACGAAATTTCTCCGAGAAAAAGTCTTAATGGGGTTTGTAAATCCCAAGATTGTTTTATTGAATCGACTGTTCTTTGCCAAAGTCATGGATTCAATTTCTTTGATGAAATCGTTGGGATGTGTTTACGACTTCATCCGTGTATTACATGTAACAATGAAGATGAATTCACGAAAGCCATAATTCAAGTGTTTTTATCTGTTTGCGTTTTTAGTTTCTGGCAGCGTTAGGGTCAGTGTCCATGCATCAGTAAGGTAAGTCTGTCTTGAATTTTATTTTTAAATCGAAATCAGTCGAGAATGTTATCCATTATACGAAATAATGTAGTTTTGTTGCCCCTTGCTGTGTGGCTAATATTGTTCTATGAGCTGGTTCTTTACCAGGAGTTAAGAATTACTAGCGAAGTATTCTTCATTCTGCCATGAAAAAAAGGAGAGCGAGATTCTCTTTAGGGTGGGAAAGCCACCAAAATGCTGAATAAAATGTATCAATTTTTTTTTGCTCGCAGATTTAAGCTGTTTAGTCTTCTTCGTTTCATCAACTCAAGCTTAATCTTGGTGAGTCGACTAAGTTTTGATTGCTTGCTATTTCCAAGAAAAACATAATGTTCAGTCATTTGCAAAAAAATTTTTTAAAAGTTCAGTGCTACAGGAAAATTTAATTTTGATACTCTACAGTTCTGTAAGATCTTTCTTCATCTTCTAAATCACATTTCATGCTAATAGCTAACGATTTATTCTCGCCAAAAAAAAAAACGCTTTTCAACCATGCATGTTTAATTATTTGAGAACATTTCGGAAAAAATATGTTAACAACTTAAAAAATGTTGACCACAAAGATCATTTTTGAACCTTTAAAGTGACAGCGTTTTGGAATGTTACAGGCTATTTTCCTGGCCTGTTTATATCTATCAGGATTGTTATCTCCTACTCAAAGAACTATCCTCGTATTACTCTCTACGTGACTTTTGTTTTGAATAACATAAACCAAATCAGACATTGTTTGAAAGACACCTTGTCAATAGTTGAGTGAAGTCTAGAAATAGCCATGTATTTTGTGTACTTATTGATGGTGAGTTGGGATTGACATTTCATTAAGTATTTCTAGTCACAAATCTATGCCTGGAGGTTCTTTTCTTCTTTCTAAGTAACTTTCTAGGAGACTGAACAGAGTTATGTCTTTGTCAAACATGTGATTAACAAGAATGATTTTGATTCTAGCTCCCTGTAGAGCAATGGCCATAAATCTTTTCACAGACGTTTTCAAATTCTTTTGGTTGTCCCCAAAGGTGTACTTAATGTAGAAATGGATACAACAACAACAATAACAACAACAAAAAAAAAAAAAAAAAAGAGAGAGAGAAAAGAAAAAAAAAGGAAAAGAAAGAAAAAATATTGGGTCATTTGCATCACCCTTTTTTAACATCATAGACAAAGTTAATGAAAATTTATTTTAAATGGTCAAGATTTCTTTCCATTGGGCTTGGTTTCAGGTGATTGCCATTCATAAATCTGGTTAACTTTAAGGATTCCAAATCCTATGTGGAATTTAGTATGTGGAATAATTTGTGTAGTTATTATCAATATAAATCAATATACATTGGTTTCAAAGTTAATGAAATTTATTTTAAATGGTCAAGATTTCTTTCCAGTGATTGCCATTCATATATCTGTTTAACTTTAAGGATTCCAAATCCTATGTGGAATTTAGTATGTGGAATAATTTGTGTAGTTATTATCAATATACATTGGTTTCTGAGAGGTCCAGATTTTTTTTATCCAGATCTCTTCACAAAAGTTACAGACTGTTTTCAATAATTTTGTTTGCCATGCCTAAAATAAACCATTTATTGTCTCAGTCCTGATGGGGAGATGTTGGTCTTGTTCTTTTTTCATGTGCATAGACCTTGCCCTATTTGCTCAGTCCAAACAAACACACACAAAAAAGAAGTCAACCAGTATTCCCCTACTGGACCTCACACTTGGTCAATAACCCCTATAAATTATTCCTTTTCTGTTTCTTTCCTTCCAAAGCTATAAAGATGGAGACAAGTCATATGGGGTTGCCGAGAGGTGAAATGAACAAGAATGCCCAGACCACCATGTGGCATCAACAGTATCATGATTCAGGCATCATGTCTGGAGCAACAACGACAGCTCACTCAATGAAGGGAGACGAAGATGATGATTACATGAAGACTACTCACATGGGCTTTGAATGGGAGCAGAGCTTCACAGACCAGGAAATGCAAGCAATGAATGAACAATTTGTTTCGACCAGGAGGTAAAAGCTATTGTCTGTGAATACTGTAGTTTTCTCTTTTGAAATATAATAGAACTCAAGTTGACTGTGATGAATGAGTGATAAAATAAGGGACAGTTCATTATTTAAATGTGGGGGGGGGAGTGGGTGGTGAAAATAAGGGGGCCTTCAAAAATGCAAGACATTGAGGGAGGATCAATAATAATTATGCATAAAAAGAGGGTGATGTCTTTGTTTTGTTTGGATGAGTCTTGCCAGCACCCCACCCCTCCCCCTCTTGTCACCCTCTGCCATAAACAATGAATCATCCCTAAGATAAATTTGGGAAAATAATATGATTGAACCAAAATGCAATTGACTACCTGTAGTCGTTATGTCTATAGTCTTGATTATAACTTTCAACTCTGGACTAAAGTATAAATCTCTTTCACTCATTTAGAATGTTTTAAAGAATTATACTAGCAATCACTAAGTCCTTGTGTTTGGTTGATAAAGAAGTTTGTCTTTTTTGAAAGAAATAGCATTATCTCTTGTTTGGAAAATTTGTATTATATATTATCTATGCCATTTTGTATTATATTATCTGTGCTATTTCTGTTGTCAGACAATTCAAACTTGTTCCAGTTGTAATTTGGTAAAATGTTTGTTTAACCTGTAGTACTGTAAGGATTCATTAGTTTTCTGTTTGTAATTTATTCAGAAATAATAATTATGAATGAAACCTTTATTTAAATATAGCCAGGGTAGTCCCTTCAGAACTAATGAAAGCTCTGCTATCAATGGGAGCC
>WUAP02140881.1:0-12231 GCA_015163945.2 Stichodactyla helianthus
GTATTGAGCTGAATATTTATTGAGTTTGGTCTCTTTTTATCTATTTATTTAATTTTCTTCATAACATCAATGAAAACTATACGGACTATTCACAGAACCATTGCTTGGGCTGCCTGTGGGCCGTTCCTCGCTCATGTGAAAGAGCCCGAGCGCGCACGCAGAAAGGATGCGAAGAAACAATGCCCATGAACGTACTTAAGAATGTAGAGTGCAGCGGCCGAGCGGGAGACTATGGAAGAGTCTAGGGGATACGCTTGTCACAAGAGATCTTGGAAAGGGGATACAGACATCACTGTAACAGCCTCTCCTTCACTTTCAATCTGCGCGAACTCTGATCAATCAAGTACTGCGTACGGAAGGTCTCGGGAGGGTTTGCCATGCAGATATAAAAATACGAATCACCAGTATAAATTTTCGTTCCTTTGAGCTACTCGATTCCACAGCTACCGGTTTGAACGCACGACTGTGTTTCTGACAGTTGGAAAATTATCGCATTTTAACAGGTAAGAATTTCTAATAAATTTTCAATTCATATTATAATATTAGTCATGATTCAGGTTAATTTGTGATTTGCGACGTATATATCGATAAAGAACATAAATTTCTGATTCAAAATAAAGAAATTCTCTTTATAATTTAACATAAATTTCGTTTAAATGTCGCTATTTCAAAATGAGACTGTATGACAATGAATGGAATTAAGAAACTGTACTCCCACAAACATTATCTTTAGCTTGATAACAAACTCAGTTGAGAAAAAGTACCGTTCGGAGTTCTAAATAAAAAACACTTTGATTTGCAGACATATTGTGATTTACGGTTATGATTACCATTTTTGAAAGGTGCTAATTGATGTTTCTGATGTTTCTGACTAAAGTGTTGAGTGAACTCGACTTAAACTTCCTCAAATCGTTAATTATGTATCTTTGTTTGTCTGGGCGCGTCAAGCAGCTGCCTTCTTACTTCCCAAAAACCCGGTTTTATCAGCTATCTGAACTACTTTAATAAGGTTATAAGCAAAACATTTCAGATGGGTTTGCTGGCTATGATACTGAGCGCGACAATTGGAGGTTAATCCTGAATTAAATTTAATACGGTTTTATTAATGTATGTTTTTGAAGTGTTGAGTTTCTGTCGATAATTTTTGATAAACATGAAGGTAAATTTTTTGGGGGAGGAAATTATTAGACGAAGAATTCAGAGTTTCAAGTTACAGACCCCCTTTTCATTTCCTTTGGTTTGTGGATCATATGCTAGTGTAGTATTGGACATAATATGAAAAGGCCTTTTTCGGTACAGGGGTGCGCGTTTCGTAAAGGGATTCTAATGACTTATTTTCATATTAGCATTTTACAAGGTATGCGGTAATTTCAGAACACAATAATTACGCCAACTGAAAACGACTTTGTGTACAAACCTATTTCAGGAACGGTTGTCGTCGCCAAAGGGGAAAGTTCATTCTAAAACCATTTTATAATTAGACAAATAATGTTAATGGCCAAACCCACTTGGGCGTATTTGTTTTCCCATTTCAGAGCACGTGTCGTTCCCTTGGGTATTGTTTCTTTGTTTCTCGGTAACGCTTGAGAAGATAGGTTTATGGTCCTTTCCCAATATAAAGTTGAGTGAGTCCAGTACTAGCCAAAGCCTTGATTTCTGTACGTACCATCGTGTACTGAGCTATGTACTTATCTGATGACACGTGGTCTGAAATTGGAAAACATTACGCTCAAGAAGAGATTTCTGATTGACAATCTTTGCACTAACAGTACCATTGGTTAATTTGCATCATTTGCATAAAGTCATGTCTGACTATCTTAACTGAATAAGAAGATTCATTCAACTGCAATTTCCTTAGTTTCTTTATTGATTATCCCGGAATTCGGGATTGTTCTTTCATTTTAATTGACTAATTTGGGACCATACATCCAAACATCGATTGCTGAAGCGTTGTATGGCAGGGCGAAACCATTTAGGGGTCAGCTGGAGATTTCGGCTCCAACACCGCTTATCCATAATGACTAATCAGGGAGCTCGGCCGAAGCCTAAAGGGAGAGGTTAGTCAGCCCCTAGACCATGTAAGATTAACCTCTTCCTATGGTCAGTAAAATTAGACCTTTCTCTAGCTATCAGAACTACTAGTCCTTTGACGCTCTGATCCATGTGGGAGGCGTTAGGAAAGTTAGACATGCGCAGATCGATCATACACAGAGCATGCATGTGCATCATTGGTCATTCTCAAGTAAAAGTATATTTCATACTTCTCAGGATGCTTTGGTACTATTAGTGACAAATCATCATTTGTGCCGTTAAATCGGAAATCTTTAGTGGAATTTGGTCTATAAGGGACTGTGGAATAATTATCAGGAGGCCTAAACACCACATCAAAGGTTACTGGAACGAAATTCAGATCGAATCTCTATAACACGCAATCGTTCTCATAACTCATCAAACACTCTTAAATCTCACAAAGAAAAGTAATCAGTACGCGCGATTAAGTAGGATTCCAGAGCGGACAACTATAATTATTAACTTCACTGACGTTCTGGGCGTTAGTACTAGCTCCGATGATGGCGTTAAGGAACTAGGCATGCGCAGATCATAGTAAATACAGAGCATGTGCATCATTCAGTTTCGTCATTCTCAGGTAAAAAATATTTTTTACTGCTGGGATACTTGGTATTATTAGTGACAAATCAGCGTTTGTGCCATTAAATCAAAAATCTTTCATAGGACAGCTAATACTTGGAAGGGTTGTAAGTGGTCAGATGCTGAGCGATGCATTTAAAAATGACTTCGAGGAAGCAAAAAATAATTGAAGGAGTATGAGATGAACGAAATGTGAAGCAAAAAGCCGTGGCTCTTGCGTCGCGCGCGTCACTTAAAGATTCATTGCACATATATAGTGTTAAAATGGTTGTGTCGAGCGTCTACCACACTTCGGGAGCCAAGAAGCATTATCGAAAGCCGCCTGTGAGACTGACAGTAGTTTCTTGTGCCATGATTGGCTCGATTATTTTGTCTATTTATATAGAGAGCACACTTTCCATCGGTTTCTTTAGCATCGTCTCGTCTACATGTAGGTAATAGTAATTTAATATACAGACTTGCTTGGCTTAAATTTCGTTAATATTTGCCTATCTCGAATATTAATTAGAAACGGAGTAGGGAATTAAAATGATAATGAAAATAACGGTGACTATAATTCATTAAAGAGAGTGACACCTTGGCAGTCGTGAATTAGCACTGATAAAATTGTAGCCCTCTGTGTCTTCTATGTTTTATTAGTGTATCTAAATGAGACGGGCCGCCATTTTGCGTGGGCACTGATCTGATCGCTGCACCATTTGCGTTGTTTTCAAAACAAAACCAACACCTTTTCCGTCAGTGTCAGATGTGCTGGTCCGGCTAGGCATTAAACTCATTCATGAGTCAACAGTGTGCTCAGTCTCGATATCACTCAACCTCGAACATTAGGAATAATCATCAAACACGAGCACAGTCTCCAGATAATTACTCAAAACGACGCGCTCTTTTGACCATTTTTCGATGGAGTCTCACGCCGTGTCTATTCAACATAACAACATAAAAATGAAAAAATAATTAAGAGCAATTCTAAGCTGTTATTATTTGATTTTTTTGATTTTTCGATGCCTGACCACACAATACAATTAACACTTGATTTGCGATACTTATTGTATACTAGTTGAAATGAAAATCTTCTTTATAATCTAAATAAATATTACAGCTTCTTAGTTTCCTATGACTATTTTTGAAGAAGCCGACCCTTTTGTGAGTCTGTTAATTATTTCGTAGCTTTTAGGGCTCATTTTACGGCGCTTTTTTAGGACATTGAACTGAATATTTATGTCCTTGCTGGATTATTTTTCGCTATGTCGTTATAGCCCTTGCTTTAATAAGTTTAGCGTTTTCAAGGCTGGATATTATTACATTAAAATCTACTATTTATAATTGAATGAGTTGTGAGAAAGAGTTTTTTTTTTCCAATGCATAATTTCCTCATCCATTACCATCATCGTCTCCATCCTTAGTTTTGTAAATATTTTTTGACGATGTTTTTAAGCTTATTCATAGTGCGGAACCTACTGAAACATTTTTCCTCAAGCTCATATATAATTTATAAGCAGAAAATAATGTAAATCACTACCGTAATGGTGGTTTGGAGATCTTGCTACGATTCTCAATATTCTGCGAACTCGGTAGTTGCGAGCTGCCCCTTGGAATTTCATGGTTTTTCACTGCCGCCACTAAATATAAAAGATACCGACTGATTATTGTTGATTGACAGCAGCGAAAAAAGCTGTTGAAATGTCTGATTTCGCAGAATATTGAGAATCGCAATAATAGGACGTTTTCATGATTGCATCATTTGACTACCACTACCAGAATGCTTTGAGTGGCTTCTATTGTCAGGCAAATTTTACCAATTGTCTCTTATTCCCCGGAGAGTAGAAAAATCTGAATAACAAAACATTCTGGTAGGGGTCCTATTAGCATAAAATTTGGCCAACTTTCGCCTTGATTTTCTCCTAGAATTATTCATGATTTGCGAAGTTAGATCAAACATTTGAAAGAGTGTTTTATCCTCTATCCAAACACTTCGAATTTAGTGAAAAACTTGTTTTTTCAACCCACTTTTCGCTGTTTGGATATCGGATGAAAAACTCTTTCACGTGTTTGATCTATTAGATACAAGCGCGTGCCGGTTTAGAGCGAACTGTATCTTTTTAAAGGTTTAAAGTGAGAGAAGATTAATATGACTTAGCATTTTGTGTCTTCGTACATTGTATACTGAGTATCAAACAATTGTGTTGCTTGGCTTTTTGAGCTGCTGCTGTTGCGATGAATTCTAGTCTTGCATTTGAAAACTGACTTAAACGCATTCTTAAAATCGTACTTGAGGTAAGTGTACAAGACAGGATTGACAAACGAGGTGCAAAAGCGCAGAAAGTCAAAAATCATGTGGCCCACCTCCGAGATGCTCAAATGAAACTGGAAGTACATCTGGAAGATAGAGATGTACCACGTTATCCAGCAAAATGCGAATATTCCAAGCATCAAAGCAAAGACTGTGATGGCTCTAAGTTCTGTGTAGATGGGACTGAAGTTTTTGGAGTCTGCAGCGATGTGCTGTCTGCGAATGTCGACCACTTGGCGGTGGATTACTGCAAACATCTGTCCATAGATGAAGGCCATTATGAGGAACGGCGCAACAAAACAGGCAATGACACCAAAAGTGTGATAGATAATTCCTCCCTTGATTTTCGTCTCAGTTACTGCCCAGAAATCATTAACATCTGTCCATGATAGCTGAATGAGAGCCACGAATAATGAAAACACCCAGATAAAGGCAATGACAGCGTAAAGACGTTGCCTTTTGATGATGTTCATGTACCTCAAAGGGTGGATGATGGATATGTAGCGCTCGATGGTGACGAACAGAATATGAAACATCGTGGATACCGCTACGAACCTGTACATGACTACGGACGCTATGCACAAGGAAGAAATGTGGGTGACAGCGCAGGAAATAAATGAAGGAATCCCAAGCAATCCCATCGCCAAGTCACTAACCGCCAAACTAGCAAGCAGGCAGTTAGTTTTCGTACGTAGATACGGTTTATATATGAAAACAATTAGAACCATAATGTTAATAACAATAATCAAAAGACTCAGAACACCAAGGCAACAGTCATACAACAAGTCCATGGTTTCTTCATTATACCCCGGCCCCATTCGTCCAGACCTTGTAGCATTCGAGGGTCCTGAAAAGCTGGAATTGTTGACCATTTTCAAACCTTCATTGACAAGTTTTGAATCTTGATGAACTAAGTTCTCGTACCAACGGTACCTCTGAGGTCTTCCAACGACACTCACAAGAGGAGTTTAGTCTGGATTTTTGGACTATTTTTGATAGTTTTTGTTGGAAGTGGAATTGTTTTGAAGCCTTTAAAATACTGTTTTTCCGATGGCAATTAAATGAACTGCTATCTTTGTTCTAGCCGCTTGTTAGGTTCACCAGGGTGACACCAGGGTTCTTTGTGGACTCCAAGCTTTTGTCAGTCTTCCAATGAACTTTTGTTAATAACGTTCGGTTGACTAGGAAACAATATTTTCCCAACTAACTTTCCAAATTTAGTTTTAAAACTGAAGCGCTTTGTTCTCAAGAACCATTAGGAACTAACCACAGCCATGGCAGGAAACGATGAAGATTCTTAGAAGATGTTTTCGTCTGAAAAATCAAAGGCAAAAAATGCATTAGATAAACTTGTTTTTGATTTTGAGGAGGAAGGCAAAGAAAACTTGTATTCGCAGAGGGAAGTGCAAAGATATTGGACCCAGAAGACAGTAGAAGAATGGCATAAACAGGAAAAATAAAAACAAATTGACCAAAGCACACAAAAAATGCTCATTCGATCCAATGTTTATTATTGCGATGGCGAGGTCCTTCATTTGTTACTCTTTTTGCATTCAACAACTACATTCAACACCTGTCTCCATGGAAATGGAAATAACTTCTTAAGAGGTCCTTCCTAAGAAATATAACGATGAAAAGAGAAACAGCAAGGCGGAACTGGATGTGGCAGAGAGAGTACTCGCCTACTCGCTCTTAAACGTAATTAAAAACTTGAGATGATTCGCGAAGCACAAGAAGAATTAAAATAAAAGACAAGTTCAAATCTCTAATCCCTTGTCTTATTTCAAACAAAAGAAGTCACTCACCCGATTTGGAAGTGTTTTTGAGTTTTCTTGTAATTAATACCGATTTTTCCTGCCAATTAATTAAGTGGCGGCCTTTGACGGTTTTGTCAAGTTTTTCTCGGAAAAAGAGTTAGTTTTTCCTTGTTTTTATCCTTCTCTGACCTTTGCTTTCTTTATGCTTAAAGCAAGTATAAACCAGACGTCTTTTTTATGAGAATGTTATGTGTTCAATTTGCGTCATGAGTTTCTCATGTAAAATCCAAAAGCGAAGGAGACTTAAACGACCATTGGCAGAGAAGCTGGAATCATTCCTGAGTATTGAACCTATAGAACATCGACAGTCATCAAATACTCTATGACAGTTCTTATTTTCTGTTTACAAAAGACTATGGAAATTGAAGAAATGCTAAACATTGTCCTCTTGTTTTTCGCACTATTCTTGATGATAAAGAGAACATTACAATTGAAAAGATCTTTCTATCGTTTTCGAGTTTGCCAGAAAACCTCTTGTAATATTCCAGAGACTTTCGTCAAAATAACATTCAAAAATTGGAAATGTTTCCAATTGTTTTCTATGAATCGAGCCGGAGTAATGTGTAGTGGAACAAAACATCTGAACATACAGATAGAGGAAATGGAAAACAAGATTCAATAATGATTGATAAATAACCGCCGTCTATATTTGTAGAAAAGTCGTTAGGGAAGGTTTGAAACTGCGCTCTGTCAATATCAATTCATATTAGAAAAATCTTTTGAATATCACTCTTCAATTTTGGGTCAGCCCCTGCAGAAAAAATTGCACAGGGCGATGGTAATTGTGGCACACACTGTTGTAAAAATTATCAACTAAATAAAAGTGGAACAAGTTTGATACTATATATACGCTCGGTCAACAATTAGAACCAAACGTTTTGTGAAACATCGCACGGGATATAACCGAGGTTCATGATTGCCCCTTAAAAAATACCAAATATAAGCAGTTCTTATACCCTTTGGTAATAGGTTGAGATATTTTCATAGTTTTACAGCCATAAACGGCAGTAAATTCGCCTAGAGGTGTTAGCAAAGTAAGTGTACATAGTTACAGAAATTTCATTGATAGAAAATTAAGAAATGTCTTGCTGATTGGTGTTTGAATAAACTCAACTCAGACAACACTTATCGCTAAGTTGATTTTTTCCCCCTCAGTTGTAAAGAGACGGCTGATACAATCGCTCAAAGTACAAATTTCTTTTAAGACAATGTGGAAAAGCATTATCCTGAATTTAACTCAAACTTTAAATTGTGTTTATTCCGGTCAAGTGACGAGGGGGGAAGTTTTTCACTGATATGATATGGCGACAGGATGAAGATAAGTTAAAATATCTTTTGGTGGCGCATCAGCGTTTGATAAAAGATGAATTCGTATAATCAGCAAACGTACAACATAAATCAAACCCAAGACAAGCTATCAAGAGAAAAATACACTCTCACTGCAAAAACATTGAACTTTAGGAACATTCGAAGACTGAATTAAGTGTATGAATTAAATGAAAGTAATACAAAGAGAGGGGGATTATTGTTTAACTGGTCATAAACAATGAACTCTGTATTATATCCGTTTAATTTCCCAATGTATGTTAAAGAACTCGCAAAAAACCGGAAAATCAACCAGGCTTAAAGTAAAGTATTGATAGAATAGTCTTTGCTGAATACCAATAACTTCGATCTGATACAAATGAGAACTTGAAAATTGTATACTTAGCTAGGTGAGTGCACGGGGTGCGTTCAAGGTTCGCATTTTGGGGTACTTAAAGTCCATGACATTTCGATAGCTTGTTCCACTTGGGCGTCGGTCGCACCCCCACGAAAATGTCTGGCTAAAGGCTTTTATCCCACACCATAGAAAATACAGCCAATCAGAATGCAGGAAAGCCGTTGTTATAACATAGCTACTATATAACGCGCGTTCTGATTGGCTGAATACCCTGCGCGAGCGTGCACCCATTTTACGATTTAAGCACGGCCTTGCTCAATAAAATCAAGTCAGCATTTTCGTCGCAAAAAGTTTTGAAGCAAGTTTTTTTTTTTTTTGCAGTTTTATTTTGCTAAAAACATGAGCCAGAAATTTCCAAACTTTTCTCTTAACATGAAAGCGGGAGAGTGAAGCGGAGAACAAGTAAACTTGTCTCATTTTGCTAGTTTATCGAAGACGGAACTGAACAAAATCCTGGCTGAAAGTCATGATGAAAACGGTCAGTGAAGAAGCACATTTATCAAACCTTTACACCAACCATAGTGTCAGAGCAACTGCCATCACTCTGTGGTCTAATGCTGGCATCCTAAATCGTCACATCATGGCAATCTCCGGCCACAGAAATGAACAGTCTGGCTCACTACAAGAACCGTCCTTCTACATCGCAGCTGCAAAGCTGCAGTGATGTATTGTCTCGAAGCCTGGCGTCTGGCAGTTCTGATTCTGGTATCCATAGCCCAACTGGACCAGGTATTATCCAGCAGCATGAAGTGGTGATTTCTCAATCCAACGAGAGAAATATTACAAGTTCCCTCGGGGCCATCTTTGCCAACTGCACGGTTCAGAACGTGAATGTGTTGCTGAACACGAGCTCAAACAACTGCCATTAACTCGATCACTCATTTAAACTTTTCTGAAATATTTCTCTTTTATCACTCAAAACAGTGTATCAAGTCAAAATATTAGCCTAAGTTTTGGATACTTTGACTCGAAATGAAGTTAAAATTGTCTAACTCAACAGAAAATCTTATGATTATTATTATAGCCATTCAGAGCATTTGTTTATCAGCAATGATTGTAATAAGAATTTAGCAATCAATCACAAATAAAACGACGTTTTATAGCAATTCCTGACGTAGCTCTGTTATAAAAGAAATGGTTCATGCTTTTAGCTGTGCGTCCATCGAGTTATGGATGCACTTGGGTAGTTTGGAGAGCTCTCGAGAAGCTAGAGTCGCACTCGGCTGCGCCTCGTGCGACTCTTACGCTTCTCTCGTGCTCTCCAAACTTTCCGCGTGCATCCATAACTCGATGGACGCACGCTAAGCATGAACCATTTCTTAATTTCGTCGGTATTTCACTCTTCCTTCCCATCATGCATTTGTACTTTCTATGATGTGGGATAAAATAGTTATACAATACTTTCTCGCGGCACACCATGGAGTATCCCACTTGTCACTTGTATTTTCTTTGTATACCCATAGAAAATACAAGTGACGCGTGGGATATTCCATGGTATGCCACGCTAAAGCATTGTATAACTAGTATGTACTCGTACAAAACTCTTGAAAATGTCAGTTTCTCAAAGATGTGAAGATATTCATAACTGCTCAACAATGGTCAATGCTTTTTTTTTTTTTTTTTTCCCCTTCATATTATCAGTCAACGACTTTCCGGCTTTCAGTATTTTTAGTTAAAAGCCTCGATAAATATTGTGATTCAGCCAGCGGCAAACTAACAAACTCCCATTTTAACTATATTTAGGCACTTCATGGCAGTTCTAGAAAACGTAGGATTCACAGCGACAGTAGTTCAATGAAAAAACGCCCTAGTTCAATAAAAAACTCTTTAGTGTACTTTTCTTAATTTCACATATAAAAATTAAAAATGAAAAGTGAAGAATTCTACAACTAAACATCAAAAGTTCAACAATAGATAATTTCCCGTTGAAACACTGCTTCCATATTGAATATGAATCTGCCGATTACCGGGTCGAAATTTCGGGGAAAAGTAAACTAACTATTCCGTATAAAATGGCTACATTTAGCCATGAATCTGCCGATTACCGGGTCGAAATTTCGGGGAAAAGTAAACTAACTATTCCGTACAAAATGGCTACATTTAGCCTGCGTTGCCTGCGGTCTGCGGTTGTTAGTTTAACCTGTAGTTGCTGAGCTTCCAAAATACTACTCGTGTTGTGTTTACCGTTCGATCCGCTAAGATTCAGTTCTTATCTAATATATGCAAAGTAGCGCGTCATCGAAATAACCTTTTCTTGAGCAGGCCATTTGGACTGAAACAATATCTTTTTGTGGCGATCATCGCATCCACACACTTCAGAACGAGTTTGGCCGAGCATAAACAAAGGTTTTCATTATCTTGGGAATAAAAATATGGCTGCCGCGTGAGGAGGTTGTATAGCGCGTTGAATTCAGAGAGTAAATGACTCGAAGACATCAAAAATGGATAATCTTCCAGCTCAGAGTATGTTAGTAGCCGGTAATAAGAATTACGAATTCGTCAGAAGAATTGCGAATTGCTAAGTAATTTTTCCGCCGGCCGCCAGATGCGGCTTTTTTCCGAATCTCGCGCTAGTGAAAAAAGTACCTCATAAACTACTTCCCGGAACTCGAAAACCTCGTTTAAAAGCGTGCACAGTTAGGAGTTAACTAAGTTACAAACGGCCGGTTCTTCCCCTGAATGTAACATGATACCCATTAAACTATAAGAATAAAAAAAATAGTACATAAACCTTTTGCAAGCTGATTCATAATGGAGTTACTGCATAAACAGTGAAAGTAAACTTTAAGAGGTTACTGCCTTTTTTGGAAGCGACCTCTTCTGTCACGAAGTTGTATCTAAGTGTAATAACGTAATTTCGAAAAACGTCTAAGCTAGAAATCGAAGCTATATTGTTTTTAGAGACAAAACTGGATATCCGGTAGAGTGTTTTAGTGTTTGAATGGAAAATATTTAACTGCATTTTTGGCGTATTCCGGAAACGACAAACAACACGTCTGCTGCAGTGGCTATATTATCAGTTGAAAAGATTCTTCTGTTTGTACTACGAGGTCTAGGATTTCCTCTGATATCAAATGACGGTCACCTGTACAGCCAACTGAAATTTCCTCCACAAACTTCGGCCAAGCACCTCATTTGTTCAAAACTCAAGACCAGCGTGCGTTCCCTTTTAACAACGGAACTGAGAAATTGACCTACCAAAAAATTAGCTTTAAAAACTGTAAGTGCTTATCCAAAATTTTCTTTTACTGAGTCTATGGTCTAGTTGCCCACTGATCGTATTTCGCGTGCAAGGATGCGAAAGCCCCAGTATAGTAGACATCTCCTGAATTTACAGGTTTTGGTATTAACAGTAACACTGGTTATCTTGCATATTGCTGTAGTCCGCGTAAAGTCATGACTTCTTAACTGAATATGAAGATTTATTCAAAAGCAAATCCTTGTCCCGAAATGGTGATCCTGGAGTTTTCCAAGCGTGAGCTTAGTATGGCAGGGCGCAATCATTCACAGGTTCCATAATGAATAATCAGGGAGCTCGGCCGAAGTCTAAAGGGAGAAGTTAAGTATCCTTTGAACCCCCCTTCCCCCCACCCCCCACCTCCTTATAATCCCCCTCCCATTCCCTTGGGTCTTGAATAGTAACAACAGGTCTACAGCTTAGGTTTAAGTTTGGCTTTTAAGGTAATTCCGTAGTTTTGCACTGCGCACCACGGCTGCGCATAATACTGATAGTTCCCATTTCGCTTCTTTAC
>WUAP02140903.1:0-22774 GCA_015163945.2 Stichodactyla helianthus
AATAGGGAAAACGCAACAGAATCAAATTTTTTTTCGTGATTATGTGATTTTTAGGTTTAGAACTTTCATATTATACACGAACTGGCGAACCCTTATATGCACTTTAACAATACCCTGCTGAACATATATCATGAATACAATAGACTGTGAGACAGAATGGAATCTTAACAGCAACCATTACCACATGGAGCCCATTTATTTGCCAACAGTAAACTAACTTAAAATCTCATTATCTTTTACCTTTGGCTTTACATGTGACGTCATAGCACGGCCACAATGGATAACATTAACAAAACGAGCACTATGCACTTTTCTCAAGGTTTCGTTCCCCTCAAAATCCAAGAAATTTGACGAGCCACTCGACCAGACCAGGGGTTTTATTGTAATAATTATCCTACAGATCTTGGAAATCTTTAAACAAATTCTCGAAAGTACTCTCTTTTTGATGAAATTTATCATTTATCTATTTTAGAACCTTGACAAAGGAGGATATTTACCTAGCATGCTTTGCGCGTCGTGCTATTATGCATGCGTCTATAGTCGCGTTTGTTTTGAAAACTTCCACTGGACACTGAAGGTTTTTCGTCTAGTTGTTCGCCGATTTTTTCCTCGATTAGTTCGCTAATTAAAGATTTTCTGCAACCATACTAAGCCTGGACATATCTGTGGGACATGACTCGGTAATTGAAAGTTGTTTTAAGAGAAATTAAAATGTTGTGTCAATGAATGCGTAAGAAAAGATAGTCTTAAAAAAAAAAAAAAATTGTTTTGATAGGCGGTGTCTGGGTAGGAATAAGCACATGAAGACCATTTAACTATATATCATTTTTGCTCTGACTGCTAGTCTCTAAGTTCGAGTGAGATACGGCTACCACAATTTCTACGAAATTCAGTTATTAACCATTTTATTTCGTCTCAGTACTCGACATGACGTGACTCGTCAGGTTAGCAAAAATTGAGTTTTCGAGTATTTAATAGCAATTTCTTCAACTTAATATTAAATTTAGACATAAGCTTACTTGATAATAACAGCAACACTACAAATAAACCATCTCTAGCAAAAGAGAATTTTTCGCAGTTTCCCCGAAAAGGCATATAAAAAGATCTTTGTTAACGTCGCCAACACGAAAAGTAAAAATCAGTTATATCACTTGACATTTCGGTATTGCATACAAACAAAAAAGAACTTTTGTACATTAAGGTGTTTTCCCAAAACGTTCGTTATTCTGTTATCAAGCTCATTCAATCATAGTATGTATTAACGGCTTGTTGAAAAACATGTTCCTTTGAAAATATTAAAGTTAATAAACTTTCGATAACCTTTCTTTTTTAGGCTGTTCGTGATTTATTGCTTAAAGCAGTTAATCCTGTAAAGAGGATTTCGTGTATTTTCTTATTACCTCAAACAAGGGGTAATACACTATAGGCTGAAGGGCAACGTAGATTGGCTGAAGGAACAAAACCAACAGACAATCAAACCACAGGAGGCAACTTATCTTTTGTTTTTGATTGCTAATGTTTGCTTCGTTCCATTGTTTTGACGTCTTTTGTATTTTTCTCTCAGCCAATCTACGTTGTCCTTCAGCCGGTAGTCAGCGACCCCAAACAAGGTGCTAGATAATGTTAATCACCACCGGCGATTCCCTTAATTTCCTCGAGCAAATCTGCCATTTTTCAAAAACGCCAGTTTTCTTTCTCCCAGGGTTCGAGGAAAAGTCAGGTGGCCAATGACTGTCATTAGATTCAAACAACTTATACTTGCAGTTAAGAAAAAGAACATTTGAAGCCGAAAAAAGCTCCTAATTTCCCTTTACAATTTCCATAGTAAATGTTTCTGCAGTGACTGTACAAAGCGAAAGTGAGTAAATCACGTGACTTCTCAGTGTGTAATATAGTCGACCGTGGCGCGCCAAGCAAGCTTGCGCGGTAAACATCCTCCTTTACCCTTGACGTTATTAGATTTGCCGGGATGTGCGCGCAACCGTGAGAAAAAGGTTTATTTAGTTTCACTGCTCCAAAGTTACTGTATCTACGTACGATAAACCAAAATAATTCAGTACCGTGATAGGATATTTTTTGAGTTGATTTATGAATGACATAATTTTTTAAAAAACTTGGTTCTAATTTCCTTAGTTTGCAGTTGTCCATCACTGAAAACATGATTTATACACTTTTCACTATTCTGGTGATCATCCAAGGATACGGAGGTAAGATGTAATCAGATATTTTGCGCAAGGAATGGACCACTCAAATTAACCTGAGTGCTAGGCTAACATGAATTACTTAAGAAATCACACTTTTTATTAGTAGAATGTGGGGTATTTCTTTTGTATTTCCATATCTTAGCCTCGTACTCGGACCAATTTTGAGCGGTCCATTCCAGCAGAGAGAACTTCAACTGGGCAAAGAAAAGACTCTAGCTCCATGCAGGAAGTGCTCCATACAGAAACACAAACACATAATATAATTCAGTACAATAAACTATGGTAGCTAAGTATGTACGAAGTACAAGATTTCATTTTGTTTGTAGTATGCGCTATAATAATAGCTTATTGAAGATGGAAGTTGTGCCCTATCGGAAAAGGACGAACTCAAGATTAACTGACTTACATTTAGAATACATTTTAAAACCGGTTTGGATTATAACGTTTGAGAAGTTCCCCCCCCCTTTTTTTAAGACAATAATGCACTACTTTTTTTTTTTTTTTTTTTCTCTGGAGGCAGCAAGTTCCAAAGAATCACTATACGATTGAGTAGGAATCCCTGAGAGTTGGATTTTTGGTTTAGTTGGGCTTGTTATCAGTACTTCTAGGCAATTCCAATAGGATCGTTATGCTTTCATTTGACTTAAATATCTTTAAGTTGACTTTAAACAAGATGTACGTAAAAGTATTGAGTCTTGCACATACGTTAAAGAGTGGTTTCTATGAGACTGAAGATGTAAATGATTCTTGCGTCTTGGGTTGGTAAAGAAATAGTACCAAGTGGCAAAGCTCGATAAATGTGGAACAAATTCTTAAATACTTCAAATACAATTAAGCAATTAATAATTTTCGTGTATCTTTTTTTATTTTAACAGCTGATCAACTTGGCAAACCGTTCAGCATCCTTCACGGTCTCAAGCCAGTCCTCCCCGTTCATAGCGACTTTAGTTCAGTATTCTATCCTATCAAGAAGACCAAACTCTTTAGGAACATCGAATACCAAACTATCCAAAGCGACTCTCCGTATTTTAGTGATTTCGTTCACTTAACGTACCATCCTGATGATAAAGATTTGATCAAAACGTTTTTCTTCATTTGGCATTTCGACGACGAGACTCGAGACGCCGCCCCATTCACCTATCAACCAAGCTCAGACGACACGTCGAGGACCAAAAAAGATTTATATGCCAAACTCCTTGGGATATCTCCTGAAAACATGGTTGACAAATCCTACGTGCTGGCACGTTATTGGAAGAAGTTGAATACCACAACTGTGACCAATGCAGATTTCTCAGAGCTAACAACCGTTTTCTCTCCTGAATCAACAAGTGACAACATAACAGAACTGTTTTCAGAATACGGTACTCATTACCTTTCCAGTTATGAGATGGGAGACATGATTTACCAGGTATTCGTCTATGACAAAGATAAAACCAAGGACATTCTCAAGTTTCCTTTTGATAATCCTGTCTATAACTTTGGAGTAAAAAGTCGCGTATTCCGACAGTTCACCCAGCCAAGAAAGCGAGGATCTCTTGGGTTCAGTAGAGAAGCTGGAAAGATCCTATGTGCAAGTGGCGATGCTGCATTGGAAAAAATGAAACCAAAGTTGAAAGATAATATTTATATGGTTCCTGAGAGCATCTTCATGTTTCCATTAATTCCAAACGAGTACGACCTAATGCAAAAGCTTACTAAGGAAATTCCTATCAAGCTTTTCTTCAAACCAATCTTAAATAAACTCTTGTTTGAAGATTCAAGTTTTAGAGAAAGGTGGGATGATGTATTGTCTGCTGCTGTCTTTCAGAAGTTTGGGGCAGCAAGCTCGCCGAACTTTCCTCCAGTCAAAAGCTTTCTTGTTCAAGATATTTATGACAGTTTTAATCCAGATCTTGTCACCTCTACTGCCACAAACTACGTCACCATAACCCGTATGACCTTCAGGTTGGATGATTTCGCCGTTTTAAATCCAAGATACGTTATCCATCTGTTCATTTTTGCAGACGTTTTGGAAATTGATAAAACTGCCAAATTAAAGCTCCCTGGATCCCAAAAGATATATCTCGTATGCAGAGAGTTCGTAGCCTTATCTTCTGGTAACAATGTTCCAGAAATCATTGTTGGATCCCATGAAGAAGATTCCGATCCCGACATCAAGATAATTGCCAAGGAATTTCGTGGAATCTTGAAGGTAACCCAAACCAAGCGTGGCACACACTACACTTATGCCAACGATGTTGTTTACAAAACTGTCAGAGACGCAGACCTGAAAGACCAGTACACGGTGAAAACTGACAAAAGCAGAAAACTTCTCTATCCAGACAGTAAGACAGTGCCTGAATTGTACAAAACTGACGGAAATTTACCCGAAGCAAACTGGTTTCGGACAAGTTTGTTGAACAGTTTTGAATTAGCCATCACAAGTGTGGAAACTATTCTCGCCGTCCAGGCAAGTAAGGATTCTGTCAATACAGCGCGTGAGAGCCTGGAGTGGATTGCAGAAACCCTCATAAGAAGTGCCAAAAGCTCGTCGCGTTTGTCAGATGATCTTGAGATGGTTCTAGGACGTGCATTACTAATAAGCAAGACACAGTTAACAGAATACGCTAAATCAAGACTTATTGTTCCTAAACTAAGCTTCCCACAGTATAAACCTCTGTACGAAGAGCTGCTGTCGTCTGTGTCCAAATACGAAGCAACATTCACGAAAGTAAGTAACGAAATAAAGCGTCGTAAGCAGATTGAGACTACCATAAATTCCTTGAAGGAACTAAACAAAAATATAAAAAGCATTGGCTCATTTTTGGTGGAACAAACTGAGGTCAATGCACAATATCAAGACGACGTTGCAAACACTCAACAAGCTATCCACGATTTAGAGAAAGACAGAATTACTCGAGAACAAGGACAAGCTGATAAGTTACTTGGAGAAATAATAGATTTACAAAAGAGCGTTAAGACCACTGGAGATGCCTTAGTTGCTGCAATTAAACAGTACGAAAGAGAGCAAATAATATCAACCGTTTTCGGCGTTGTGCAAGTTGTAGGATCCTTGTTCACTGGAGGAGTAGCCATAGGAAATATTGACGCAAAACTCGAAGGTATTGTGCGAGTTGCAGAGAAAGTGAAAAATGTTATGACAATTGTAGAACAAGTCAGTAAACTCTACGATCTCGGAATTAATATGAGGAATGATATTGGAACCATTAACAGAGCTCTGGAAAACATCCCAAGTGCAGAACTCAATGTAGACACTTTCCCAACAGAACTGGAATGGCAAGACTTTGACACGGACGTTCAATCTTATACAACTCCAGGTGGATTTCTCCCCAGTCAAGTTGCTGGAGAGGCTCTCGATTTCCAACGTGTTGCGAAACGCTTATCGGCAAGGGGTAGAAAATATGTAAGCATCACTGCAAATATAGCCACCATAAAACATAAACAGATCCAAATCGAAATGCAACGAGATCTAGCCCAAAGACAGAGCAATCGCCTAAGAACACTCAAGACAAGATTGGCTCAAAATCAGCTAACAGATTACGAAGCAAAAATCACGGACCTTTTCGAGCTTGGTAACTTCATCAAAATGAAAGAGAACCAAGTACGTTCACAGCTTGTTCAAACGTTTGTTGTCATGGATGCTGCGTTGCAATACTATTATCTTCAGAAAGCCACTTTGTTGGAAAGATTCGATACTATGTCCATCCAACAGGCAGCTGTAAACCAGATCCAGTCGTCTATTTCAGCGTTGGAAAGTTTGCCGTCCCTTCCTAAGGACCTTAAACAACCAATCGAATACAACATTCCTGATGTTCCCGTCAAAGATCTGTTATCTAAGGATGGGTACAAAGTTCAAATTCCACTGAGTTCTCTTCCGTTCCACGAATACGTGCGTGTTCGGATTCTACGACTGGAAGTGCGTGCAGACAATATTTCAAAGTCGGCTGATAACACTGCCTACATACAAGCCACGGCATCTGGAGAATCGTTCCAAGATAGAGATCTAAATCGTAATCCAAGAAGCTATTCCACCTTTCCAACTGAATTTCGTACTGTTTATAATATCCAAACTGGAGAAACCATTGGAAATCCTTCAGAGGAATTTAGCAAAAAGTTTATCAAAATCACTCCATTTGATGACTGGGTGATCCGCATACCCAAAGTTACTACCAATAAGGGAATCGAATTCAAGACTGTCCTAACCACTTTACGGATGAAGTTCTACTTAAGAGCCATATTCCATCCTGCAAATTTAGCAAAGAATATTCATTTGTTCTATCGTACGTTCTCAGACGATGTGTTAGGCAATAAAGAAAAGCTTCTTACCGACATGAATGGACGCTCTCTTGTTCGCGAATGGGACGCCATAATGGCAGTAAATGCTAAACGAGTGAATGAATTGTGGAAGAAACAGTATGATGATCAAACCAACCCTGGATTCGTCAAACACATCGTAACAGAAAGAAAACTGTCCTATGAAAGCAGGAGCCTAAAGATAGAAGCCAGAGTTATACTCGGAGTTGGGCCACCGGTCATCCAGTTTATTCCACACAACCAAGACAGAGCAACCCTGAAAATTCAAATTCAGACTGGATTGGTAGAATATTGGGAGACGATTAAGAGATCAAATAAAGTTTACAATTACAACGAAACTATATCAGTAAGTGATGAAACCGCAGTGTCTGGAACAATGAATTTATTAAAGCTACGTGGATCTGTTTCAGAAGATTCTAGAGTGGTTCTTGATTTAAGTAACGGAGTTTTCGAGGTTTTGAACTTGGGCCTGTCCGAGCATGTGGAACTGTCAGTTAGGAATGAAATTCAAATCTTTTTCAATATCAAATTAAAATCGAAAGACTTCGAAGTGGCCAAAATTACTTACGAAAGTCAACTAACGCCACCTGGTCTTGTGCCTGACAAGTTTTACCTGGCAACGGGAGGTTTCACAAAATCCAATTCTGGCGGTTATGGAACATTGTTTATCTTCTTCAGGACACGTTCGGCTGGCGCGACTGCTAACGAACAAACAAAACGAGATTTCAATGACCCACTTTCAATCGACCAGCAAATCATTCCCACGGATTACGAAGTTGCCTTGTTTATCAATAACAGGATCATTTTTAAGGACATAATTATGGAGGACATCAAAAAGCAATTCCACTTCGGAGTGCACACGGAAGTTCTTCCTGGCCAGTCAGCAAGTACCAGTCAGCATTCACTCTACGTCGTAGGAGATAAGAATGCATATCGTGATCTACCCATGACGTTGCACTTTAGCAGATACAAATCGCTAGGTTTTACCTTCAGAATTCCTGGCAACACCCTCAAAGCTAGATCCATCAGTAAAGGTCGAAAGATTGAAGTTCATTGGGTCAACAACTTAGATGTAAGAATCCCGTATCCTAGTCACAGATGTGGCAATATAATGTGTCACGACATCGTCAAGCACCAAACAGTAAAATTCACGACGAACTATGTGAAAACCTTCGCGCCTGTCATCGACAAAGACCTGACCATATCGTATAACGAAGAAGTGGTATCGGGATCTGCAAGTAGCAGTATATCCTCGGTGACAGAATGGTGGTTGGGCACCGAATTCAAGTCGGCCAAGAACACAATCACATCCACAGTAAGCAACTACATGAAAGGTTTGCGTTTCAACTTCCGAAGCGTATCTGCGTTTGCTATTACTCAAGTTCTCTTCCCCGGCAGAAATGCATTCAATCTGACTGAGGTTTACATTCCAGGCGACATGGTTATCCTTGGTACGGTCCGTACAAATGTAACTGCGTAAAAGCTACTAGTCTAAAGCTGCATCTACACAAATAAGCTGTCCTTGACAAGTCTCTTTGTTAGAAAACTGGGAAATTAGAATGTCATAAAGAAACTGGTCAAATTTTGTATAGTATACCGAGCTAAAATACTTTTTAGGGAAAGCTTGTTGTTGTGGATGCGCGCGGTTTTACTGTTACATTTATCTAGTGTGAAATTTCATCGAATGGACCACGGACTGTAGGAGAATCAGACTGTAAATCACAATTATTTAGAGAGAATTTTCCCTTACGTATCCTCAGTTTATTGCCAAAACTAAAATCTCAACTATGCTGCATAGAATAATCTTCGTAAGGTTGGCGCGCTCATCCAAATCCATGAAATTTGGCTGACCACAGAACACAAGTGATTATGATATGAATTGTCATACAATTCATAACTTTTCAATAAGAATGCATTAAATTGATTATTCTTTTATTTCAAATAAAACTTTTTGACAGTTTGATAGAATTTGTTTTTCAATTTTGTAGCCCGCCAAGTTTGCGGATGTGCTCGCAACCTTGAGATAAACCTCTATTGGTACCTTTGCGCTCGAATCAGATCAGGTCTTGTACTTGGCAAATTCACTAGTGAACAAGCCAAAAATATTTGACATGTACTATCACGAACCATGATCATTTTTTTATGTAGCAATGAGTGCTCTGAAAATCGAAATCGTATGGCGATATTTGAATTAATTTTTCTCCATTTCCAATTGTAACTTTGTAACTAATTGTAATTTTCGTCTCGCTTCTTTACGACATAGAAAAGATACTTTCTCTAATTAAATTTCTCAGCTTATACCATAGATAAACATTGATAGAATTTATCCTTTATAGTCCTGGTAACGAAAGCCCTGATTCTCTTACCTGCAATGATTAGCTTGAATAAACGATATTAATTTATTTGTGTAATTCAGTTGACTTTAATGTATTACCTTTTTGCTAGTTTTTTAAACTTTTGATTTAGCTTTCTTCGCTGCTTTTTGCCACCTTTTCTTCTTCTTTTGCCTTTGTGAACTTGTTTTGTGTATGCATGTTGATGATACTTCTCTTTCTCTATTTTAAACAACTTCTGTTCTTTATTCCTATTATTCCCTGCCCCATGTTGATAAAATATTAGTTTAAGCTGCATTGCTATCATTCCGAGTTTTTTTAAACTCTAGGCAGCTTTTCGGTATATATATATATATATTAAATTAACCTTTAGTAAAACTGACTAATGATCATGCTGTAGTTTTCTTACAAGGAATTATATCTGAAAAAATAGCTCACGACTATACGCAATCCTTCCCCTAAAGGTTTTTAAATTCACATTGAAACCTAGACACTCCTGTCTGGAATATGAATAAATTAGACACCTCAGGAAGAAGAGTTGTATATAGCATGGCTATCATTGGCTGATCCAGTCACGTGTTGTCATCCTTGTACATTCATTTCTACTGTGTTTATGACTGGTGTTTTACCCGTCTCTACATTTGTAGAAGAATGACAGCTATTGGCTGATCCAGTCACGTGTTACCATCCTTGTACGTTCATTTCTAATGTGTTTATGACTAGCGTTTTACCCGTCTCTACATTTGTAGAAGAATGACAGCTATTGGCTGATCCAATCACGTATTATCATCCTTGTACATTCATTTCTACTGTGTTTATAACTGGTGTTTTACCCGTCTCTACATTTGTAGAAGCAGGACTTTCATAGGCTGAACTTGGTGGTTGACCGCACCAAACAAACCATAAGAATCCAAACCAATCTGAAAAGACGAGAAGTAGCCAATGTTTTGAGCAGGAAAACTCTTGAGAGGTAAGGTGACAAGTTCATCAATTGAACTAGTAACAATAAAGTAGGTCAAGCCTGGTTCACACTAGCGACATAAGCATAAGCGTATGCAGACCCAGTTGGGTTTTACTCATCAGCAGAGCTGAACTGAGTCTGCGTATGTCCCTAATACCTATGCTTACGTCGCTCGTGTGAACCAGGCTTTACTGTTCGTCCAATGGGCTTTAGTAAATACGTTCCCTCGTGTGGCCTCGCATTCAAACACTTCAGAACGAGTTCACCCGGGCATGAACAAAGGTTTTCATTCTCGTGGGAATAAACATGGCTGCCGCGAGATTAAATCCCACTCCGAGTTCTTCAAAAAAAGATGCATGAAGGCGAGGCTTTGTGCGAAATCACGCTTGGACTACTGAGGACGAACAAGGATTGATGTGTCAATCCCACTATATCTACCTTGTTCTTCGACAGTTCTTACTAAAATGAAAATGAGTAAAGCCAGAAGACAGGCACAGAATGCGATAGCCAAAAAACTGACAGGACCAAGTCGTTCAAACACCTGAGGATAATAATATTATTAATACAACTTTTACAAGTGATATTTCGATCAGTTACAAGAGGCATGGGCAGTGTACCATACCTGACCAACAAGAAGAGGAAGAAACAGCTCACCCAGAGCAGCACTTACAATCATCATACTTGTCACAGGAGCTGGTAAGATAAACACAAAATAACATAATTAATGCATCTTTTGTACCTATTTCATTCTCTTTATCTGTATACGTTTTTACACTGTTGTATCGCATCTTTTGTACCTATTTCATTCTCTTTATCTGTATACGTTTTTACACTGCTGTATTGCATCTTTTGTACCTATTTCATTCTCTTTATCTGTATACGTTTTTACACTGTTGTATCTTGTTTATTTGTTGTTGTTGTTGTTGTTTTTCTATTCTCGTTTCTGTTTATCTTTCTAGTTTCCATTGATTACGACTCCCAACCTATCCAGCTACCTAGCTACCTATTTATCCACCTGCCTCCCTCCCTGCCTCCCTAGCTACCTAGCTGCCTGCCTAGCTGCCTGCCTACCTACCTACCTACCTACATACCAAGCCACTCATCTACCTACCTACCTACCCACCTATCTACCCACCTATCTACCCACCTACCCATCTACCTACCTACCTACCTACCCACCTACCTACCCACCCACCTACCTACCCACCCACCTACCTACCCACCCACCTACCTACCTACCCACCCACCTACCTACCTACCCACCCACCTACCTACCTACCCACCTACCTACCTACCTACCTACTGTACCTGTCTACCTGCCCATCTTTCCACCTACAAACTTGACCACCAACCTAGCCTCCCTTCAATCGTACCATCCCCAGTTCCCTTTATATTTACCTGTCATTTCTATGTAGTATTCTGCTAGTGCAATGCTTGTCGGGAAGACACTGCTCATGAACAATCCAACACCTGTCGTACCGAGCCATAGCGCAGCCTCAAAACGTTCAAGTATCAACATGAAAAACGTAGACACAAGACATCCGATCTTGAACAAACAGAAAAGGTGATTACTTATAACTACATTTTCATTTGCAGTTTCAAGTTTGTTTGCTCTCGTTGTTAAAGGCTTTTATAAATCAAACCGTGCACTAGGCTTGGGTCATGAGGAACCATATGCATTAATTCCAACAAAATGTCACAGTTATCTGTATTACTAAAGTATAATTATTGTCCAAACACACGTTACCAGATCAATCATCATCATAGTGGGAGGCTTGATGTACAGAGCTATTCCTATTGCTAAGAAACGGCCAACGGATAGTGAACCCTTAAATGCAAGGAACAGGTGTTGTTAGTTAGCCAATCAACACCATCGACAAATAGTAGTGACAAATAGTAAAGGCGGAACGATAATTTGAAATCTACATACCCAGAATAGTGAGTTAAGATAAGCGGCGTGGTCAGCCTTCATGTGGACTGCTCCTTTGATCGCGTACGAATAAATGTAGGCACCAAACGTCGCCTTAATAAACAACAAAAGCCTTTAGTAAGCAACAGGGTAGATATCATGAATGAATCTAATATGTTTGTAGTTTGGTATCATTATGAATAGAAGCGGTTTCTTCAACCGAATATTTTTTGTTAATCCGACATTTCATCATCAGGGATGGAAATGTAGAATAAACGTCATATAATGGTCGGAAAGGAAAAAAATAGATAATAATTTACAGAAAAGAAGGGATAAAGGGGGCTAACACTGCATTTGACCAAAAAAGTTAAGAATTGAATGATTCACAATGAAAATTTGAGTCACAGACTTGCAACTTTTCGCATGCCTCTTACCATCAGCCCGTCAAACAGAAGCAAGATTAGTGACGTCAACACGGTGACGACAATAACACGTGGTTTCTGGTCCTCACCAAATACGCGTAACCATGGTGATTTGCCATTGAGATAAAGAGCAACAATGTGGTGATTGTAGCCTGGATGGCAGAAAAACGGCGAAAATGTACAGAGATCTTAAAAGGTTTGCTTCATAGAATTCACATAAATTTTAAAAATCGTTAAAATGAGTAAATATACGAGCGCTAAAATAAGTCAGTCAAGTACAATGTTAAAAAGATAAACCATGGAAAGAAAAAAGAAAAAAGGAAAAAGATGAACAATTGGAGACCGTAACAAACAAGAAAATGAAGGAAATGTTGAATTTGGGTCCATAGGTTCTCTATGTACTTGATATATGATTACGCAATATTTCGTGATTTTGATAAGTTTCAATTTACTTATTTTTATCCTGACCTGCATTGGTTATGGTTTGACTTCCATAGCATGACAAGTCCTGGTTTGTCAATCCGCCTTTAATCTTCTCGAGCTTCATGGTAAAAAGAAGCCACAGAAGGCCAAATATGACTGGCAACTAAAACAAGACGAAAGTTATCTTAATAATGTAAAAAATTGCGTTACTTCTCTATTAGGCTGTTTTCCTATTCTCGACTTTGAGGAGCACTTTGCATAAATAGCTTGTTATCCCTCACTGCACATGAAAACTATTGTGTTCATGCAAAGTGCCGCTCGCAAATGAACCAAAACGAAGTGTTTTATGGGTCATAAGAAAGAAAGCAGTGTATTATGGCAATAGTTTTCGCTGATGTAGCTATTTTGGCGCGTTGCCACAGGAAACCCTAGTGAACGCCAAGCAAGGCATTACGTTTGATGTCCGCGCGAATGCGTATTGCAACTTACATGAGCCAGCGCCACAATCCAGTAGGCCCATCTCACGTGACTATCCCTATGAACAGCTTCTTGTGAGTAGAACACAGATGACGTGTTATCTAGTCCGCTGGAAGTATTTGCATAAGGCCATTCATCGACTATAGTTGTATAATTGATGATGTATTCACATTTATCACGTAGAAATGGACGGGCAATAAGTGGCGTAAGAAATCCTCCAATACCATAGCTAAAGTGAAGTGCCTGTGATAAAAACAGGACAGACAGTTACTCGGGCTACCTCGGAAGATTCAGAATCAAAACGGGAAACAAAAGCTTCTTCAAATCTTACCTGTAAATATGGCGACACCTACGAAAAGAAAAAATAAGCGACTCAACAAAATTATATATTTGGAAACAAGATAATTGACAGGTTGCCCCATGTAATGGAATCCGGAATGGTACTGGATTTTGGATTCCAAGTTCTGAGTTCCGGATTCCAAGTGATGGACTGGATTCCATGTGCTGCTCCGGATTCCGAGTCTTGGATTCCGGATTTCAAGAAGCCAATTTCCATGGATTCCGGATCCTCTTGCATGGGCGAAACAGGAGAAAATTAAATTACTAGTAATTTTGCAAGTAGTCGGGAATAAGAGAACACGTCAAACTAAACACGTTTCTGTAGATTTAGATACAATTACAAATGGGGAAAGCCAACCCTTCAGTTAGTCTCCTTTTGTTTTACATGTAGCTTGATATACTCTTGTATCGATGTATTGGTGGAGTATTGGTGGAAAACGGGCGAAAGTGAGCACCATTGGAATCCTGGGAAAGCAGCCTCCCAAGTGAAGGATAGGAATAAGGTTTATTTTTTACTTTAATTATGAAATAATGATTTTGATCACGTGACATGCCTGTTTGCCATACGTCCGTAAAAGGTGAAATGTAGTAAACGTGTCGGTTGCACCGAAGCAGGCGCCATAAATACCGGCCAGCAGAAGCATAGCAAAGAACACACGACACAGTGGAATAGTGATGATACATCCTGCACTGATACCAAGGGCTACAGTCACTAGGAGATTAACATTGAACCTGGACAAAAAAAAAAAAAAAAACGTCATCAAGAGAATGGACGAGTATGCGCAGTAGACAATTGTAGTATCGGGTCGGAATGTAGTCTCAGTTAGCCAGACCCCTCTCGGCCAACCTTTAAGTTTTGTAATATTTAATAAAATAGCGCACGCCTCGCTTTGAATCAGACCAACTAATCGGTGATTGGTTGCAGAGGACGCAAAATGACGTGGCTGGTGTATTGACCAATCATCGTCTGACCCAAGTCTGGTCAGACGCCATTTTGAATATTACAAAACGTAAAGAGTTCGCCGAGAAGGGTCTTGGCAACCGATAAAACTAGAAAAGCATCTACTTAAGCAATAGAAGACAGTTGTATTCTAATCACTCTGCAGTGAACCGCATACAAATTATTTATAGAATTATCCAGGCAATAATACAGTCTGTACAGGAGGGGTATCTCGTTTATTAGCCTGTATCGGTATAGTCCCTATGATACATGAGGTTTGTGAAGATTTTTAGGCTAGAGATACCTTCGATGGTAACTCTTTGATTCACTCTGCTTAAATAATCTAGTTCGAATTATACTTGCAAATAATGCTTAACATAATGTAACATTCCGCACGAGTAATAAACTGCTTTGAAAAACACTCAATTGTCCTACATTCCGAATATAAATATATTTTTCTATGACTCTACCGGTGAAATAGAGCAACATGGGAGAAACATGAGAAAAGTTTGAAAATTACGAGCCATAAGTGAGTGATTTTCAAACTTTCTTGAGTGTTTCTTCCACATCCCAAGTGCCCTATTTCACTGGTAGAATCGTAGAAATCTATCTTCTATCGCTTTTATGATATAGCAATAGGTGAGAGACAAAACCATGTATTTACCGGTGAAATAGAGCATACATTTTGGTGGTCTCTCAGCCAATCAGAGAGCGCGTACTAGCTAAGCTTTATTATAAAACAAAATGATCAATAATAATAATAATAATAATAATAATAATAATAATAATAATAATAATAATAATAATGGGCTCCCTCATTAATAATTTTTAATTTTTAATGAGGGAGCCCAACTCGCACTTGCGATTTTCAGTAGGGCCCTAAGATCATCGTCCACATAGGCTGCGGTTTCTACTGGTCAGCATGTACGTTTTCGTTCCTTGGTGCTGACCCGGAGGAACGCAGGATCCTGATACAAGTCATTAAAAAGGACGTTATCAAGGTATTGGATATGATGCGTAGTACAGGCAATCGTAGTAAAGCAATAATGGGCTAGAATGACACGTAAAATGAAAGTAAAGAGTAAACCTATTTTTGGTTCTCATTAGATAGTTTTTCAGCTTTTCAAAATGAGATGACATAGGTAAATATCAAGAATTCGTTATCACTTGGTTTCCATCACAGCCATTATTATATTTACTCCTTGAGATGAGTCATTTGATCAAATTTTGTCTTAAGTAGCTGATGATATTTTTCTTGCTGTAACCAGTACTGGAAATGACTTTTTCCAAGGAATATTAGTTTGTTTATTTTTTGAATGTTTCAAAAATGAAATCGAAACAGTTAGAGGTTTCATTTGGTAGCTTTGGGTTACGTGTTAATGATGGCTACACATCCGAACACCAGACCAAATGATCAAAAACACACCGACAATCACATCAACAAAAGCCTTTTGGGTTTATGTTGTTAATCAACTATCGTGTATAGCAGTTTCTGAGTTTGTTTGTTTTTTGTTCTGGGAACAAAATGAGTAAAAAATGATGGAAAACTCGTGTCCAGCTATGTAAGATCGACGATTCATAATCTTTTTTTGCTTTTCAAAGAAAGCATTTTGAAAGGCCAGGGAAATCAAATCTTTTTTCGTCTTGCTTTTCAAAGTATGCCGCCCATTTCCAACACAAAAACCTCCCCAGTTGTTATAAATATTTAATTTTCCTGAAAACCTCAAATATATTGAAGGTGCAAATATCATTGTGGGAACCATTCAATTCATTGTTCAGCACACAGTTAAGTAGTTGAGACAGGTGAAGGAATTGGATAATTATTATAAAGATGAGAAAATCATCTTCAAAAATATCAAACACTAGTCTATCTGAGGCGTTCATCTGAATAATGAATCGAAACGGAACACAGAAGAATTAGATTTATCTTATTTTTCAATCCTGCTTATTTTTCGATATTTCGCATTTTGTTTTCCTCTCAATCCCGTATCGCTTTTGTTTTTAATGTATTATTTATATCTACGACATTCTCAAAACCAAATTTTCCCATAATAGAAATAGGAAGAATCTTTTAAATCTTTTCTCCTTTAAATATGAAAATATAATCAAAATTTCATTTATTTTCTTTAATTTTTTTAGTTTCTTTTTTATTTAAAAATCACACGTTCGGCGCTAAATAATCATATTTATAGAAATATTTTTGACTGCTGAAGAAGCTTACTAATTCAAATAATCTTATTGAGTTAATTTCCACAATATATGATTTATCTATTTTAGAAATATTTTCAAAACCAGTCGAAGAGAAAACCTAAGAGCTTAAATTGCATCGGATATTTTCTCGACGGGTTCAAGGTGGGTGTACTTGAAATGAAGTGTCAATACTTACGAAACTTCTTAACTTACCTTTCAGCGAGTATCCCTCCACTAGTTGAGCCAAAAACATTACATAAGTCGTGAATGAAGAATAGCAAACTCATGATTGTGATGGATTGGCCTGTTAAGCACCGTAACTCAAGCAAGGTTGGTCCAAGTACCTCATCTGACATGCCAAATACCATAAATACACCACAGTAGCAAAGAGTCGCTTTGAAGTTACGTCTATCTCCGATGAAATTCTCGAGTCTTTGGCGAAAAGACAAGTCCTGTTCGAAGGTTCTACTCTCCACATCTTCTGTATCAAACAACGGCTGGTCTTCGTCATCTGAGATGTTTTCCAATGTGACCGGCATCTTGTACTTGAGTTTTGAAACTTATATCTTCAAGGCTTTCCACTGAGAAGCAGAGGTAACACCTCTAATCATTGCTTTTAAACTAATTTTCTCTAGGGCGGGAAGAAGCTATTGATAAAATGAGCGTTGAAAAGACTGAATTCAATAATATATATTTTTTTCAAGCCAGACAAATCGATGGCAGTGAAAGATGGAAGGCAAACTTCATGACCACATATCGCTTGGGGCGAAATTCTACTCAATGAGATCAAACTATTTTATATTAATAATGAATTAAGCGAGTTTCGTCATGAAGAAAGACTTAAAATACTCCAAAAATGATTTCAAATTCCTTACCAAGTTTTCAAATTACAATTAAAGCTGTCTTGATGTAAAACTTCTTGCTAGTTCTATGGCTTGCAAGTCATTGAGTGGGGAGTATTTTTAAGGAATCTTTTCGATTGTCTTTACAACCGTTATCACCTGTGTTCCCGTCGTACTCTCAATGACTAAATATGCCAGCCAATCACTGTCGACTATTCCTAATCTATAATTCAAATAGTCATTTATGATCGAGTATGTGCAGAAGATTCAGGCCAAGTTATTCTTATTTCAATGGAATTATTTTTTTGTCATCTTCTCGGGCGCTTAATGTTCGCTCGCTGGGACAGGCTAAGTAGCTGAGTTTATCTTTTCATTTTGATCATGAAAAATTCCTTAATTCCTCCTAAACAATTGTTTTGATATGTATGGAAAGATAGACTATGATATTCACGTTTTTCATAATTTTATAATGTGATTTAAAGATTACTTCATTAGCTTTTCCATGATAAAGAAGCGATAAACAGTGAAAATTTGTCTAACCGCTGCACAATTCTAAATGTCAATAAAATATATTTTTGTTTGATTTTCTTTTCCTAGCGCCTATACTTTTTAGCATAATTCGGCACTTTAAATCCTCTCGACCGGCAGCCAGTCTCGTCTGGATAAACTTTTAAACAATTTCTGCTTTTAAACTATAGCATCATCCAGTTGTTGTAAAAAATCGTAATTAATATATGTATATGTTATTTAGGGACCGTTATATTATTTATCGGAAGGCGGGGGCTGGATGAGAAATTGCCCAAAGTTTTTTTTTTTCATGTTCCTTCCCCAGCGAAAACCTGGGTATTCTGACCCCCCCCACAAGGCATGCTATCCTAGCAAATATTTCGATGCCTCCCCAAACTCCCACCCCTCTCCATAGATATACACTCATTTCAATAAAAGGCTTCAGGAACTGGAAACTAGAAATTGGAAGCTATTGTTCGATCCATCAAACAAATCATTGCATTGTTTTCCGTAGTCGCAATGCCAATTCCCAAAGCATTGAAATAGGTATATATATCAGCGCCTCAAAATACAGATCAGATTATATGGTGCATAATCATACTATGTGGGAAAGTACTGTACAAAGGAGCCTGCCTTGAACATGTGGGAAATCTGCACACGTGGTTGGAAAAAATGTACAAAGTTCTGAATAAAATAAACACTCCCAGTTCTGTATTAAAATAATATAACAAATTGCGATGGTTTACGGGGTGTATGCTATAACAACTATTGCATTTAAGGAATGGTCAATGTTTAGCGTGCATAAATCTAGTTCTGGATGCACGCGGATAGTTGGGAGAGCACGATGGCAGCGTATGATTTGCTCAAGGCGGAGCCGAGAGCAACTCTAGCTACCAGAGTGCTCTCCCAACTATCCAAGTGCATCCAGAGCTAGATTTACGCACGCTAAACATTGACCATTGCTTTTATAAGATAGCTAGAGCTTTTACACGTCGGAAAAGGGTTCATTTTCTTCTGTCAGTGTCCTAGCGCGCGCAGAAAACGTTGTAATTTCAAAATTCATTCAAACATTTTTGAAGAGAAAAGCTGTTAAGAATGCTCTCGTAAAAACATCAAAAACGTTTCCCCACGGAAAATTTTCAATAGAAAAATGATCTACAATGTGTTTTTTATCATCATTTGTATCCTGAAAGACAGTTTTGTGCTCATAAAAAGAGACATCAAAGAACCTGAAACGGCTTTGACGTCAGCGTGCGCGAGTGTGCACTATCACCATGCACCATCCATTTCTTTTTCATAGGTAGCCAGCCAATCAGAGCGCGCGTTATATCTTAGCTATGTTATAATTCACTATTTTTACCTTCACCATCTTTTTTTTTTTTCTAAAACTATAACATTTTTTAATAACATTAATCATATCCATTTTGAAATCATGCAATCACCGGTGGTTCCTGCAATCTGATTTAATTTTGGACACGCATGTCATTTATTAGCCAATCATATCAAAGAAGCCATTTGAATGCTGGCATCACTGCTTGTCGAAAGGCAGTGCAAATTAACAAGAAAATGTTTGACAATTTTTGGGATGAAATCTAACCTAAAAGGCCATGAAAATGGACAAACTGCCGGATAAATGATTGGAATTGTCAAAAGTATCTTCGAAAAGCCACTGCTTGAGTCAATTGAAGGATATTCAAGTGAAAACCAACGAAAAAAAAAAAAAATGCAGCTTTACACTGAGTTATTTATTATTTTTTCCGTACAATTTTACCACGCTCAAGCCAGGATACCGTTGGACCGGGCATATCGTGAAAACCCGAACCGCTCGCGAGTCAATCATAGCGCGCGCTTTCCTAGGATACGAGACCGGGAAAAAATAATGTTCAATAACCGCAGGGAGCCCACTTTAGAAAAAAGTGAAAATGGAAAATAAAATTCAAAAACATTGTATTTTTTTTATTTTCTGTACTTAAAGTTCGAGATGGTGTGCTAAGTAGCGCGAAAAATCCGAAAATTTGAGTAAAAAAGTAGCAGAACATTTTTTAAAACGCGCGATTTTGGTTTTCTTAGTCAATTTCCCTATAGTCGATCCTGCTGCTCCTATGCAAATCACAGGGAGCCCAAGCAATGAATCTGACATGAATTAGGAAGAAAAAAAAAAAAAAAAAAAAAAAAAAAGTTAAAAATATAAAAAATAAAATTTCAACCTTCTAAAATTGTTTGTGTCTTCTTTATTTAACCTCTAGAATGGATTAAAATGCATAAAATCCCAACAAAGATTAATGTGAAATTCGTCCCGAGCACATGGCACAATTTTGTCGACGAATGCTTTTCTTGCTCTCTAGAATTGAGTTGATGCTTATATTACACTAGAATGGCTGATTGAGAAACGACATGATCGATCCTGAAGCCTTTTTCTTGGATTATTACATTTATAGCAGAATTTCTTCATTCTGAATTAACCCTCTTGGATCGGAATTCGCGCCTCTTTCATTCAAATTTTTCTATGAAAAGGCTCTTTCGTTTTCAGACTAAAAATAGACCTCTGGGATGGCATGATTTTTGTACGCGTGACAAAAAGTCACTCGCTAGTAGGGTAGGGATGGCTTTGTCGTCGACGGTTTGAAAATTTGAAAATTTACGCGTCATTTGGCACACAGCCCCTGTACAGCATAGGTAGCCCAAGCAATGCATAATTATGCATATTAATGAGCTAATTTGAAAATTTTATTTGATCGTTAAAAAGCGTTCTGAAAGTTCTCGAAAATATAATGTCATGGAAAAATTTTCTTCCAGAAAGTCTCTAGAGTAGTTGTTTTATCTCTAGGACTTCATAAATCCACTCCAGAGGCTATATTTTACGAGAAAATGACGTTTGAATTTTTGGTTCAAATTGACCGTAATTTTAGTCGTTAAACGTCGTTAGACATTTTAAAAATGTTCTGCTACTTTTTACTCAAATTTTCGGATTTTTCGCGTTACTTAGCACACCATCTCGAACTTTAAGTACAGAAAATAAATAAAACACAATGTTTTTAAATTTTATATTCCATTTTCACTTTTATCTAAAGTGGGCTCCCTGTGCAATAACACGCTAATATACAGTTAGTCCAGTCCCAGGACTCGATTTTAGCCCGCTCCGATAACGGTGAGGTCAAGGAGCAAAACGAGTCCAGAAGAACTTGCATGCGCATGCGTTTAATTGTCCAATCGGAAAGATGGTTACTAGTAAAGCTAAGGGAAACCCCTTGATTGTTCTTTTATACACAAGATGAGGAAGACGAATGTTGAAATTTCAATTAATTAATATTATCCTCGTCCTTTTCCACTGTTCGGGACTTTTGATTAGAGAAATGAATGTTTCTATGTGGTATTGCGCCCGGGGTGTACCCGGGGTGTTAGAATCGCACTTTCCACGGTTACAAAAAAGATCTTATATAGACATTTTTGAAAACCGCCTGTTGTACCAGTAATTTTTTTAACACGGCTGAATGGCATTACTCTGACGCTAAATATGTTGCGCGCGAAGACTGTGTAACCCTTTGTTGGCGATGTTCTTGTTCTTCGTGTTCTTCTTCTTCTTTGTGTTATATTGTTGTTGTTGTTGTTGTTGTTCTTCTTCTTCTTCTTCTTCTTCTTCTTCTTCTTCTTCTTCTAGGTTTATGTTCAGAACTTATTTCGCTTTTGTATTTAAAAAAATCTGATGCATACTATAGTTGGTTGCCGTCATCGCTCGCGACCGTAGCTCAACCTCGTGAATCCGAAACAATTTAGACGATTTGATGACACAAACCGTGGGAAATAATAAGAAGATACCACTGGAAACTCAACCATGTAAAAAGTGGTTGAAAAATTTTTAATTTAACAAGGGAATCCCAATCGAATCCCAACTCTATTCTTTCCTACTATTGGTTTTATTTACTCAACATACATACATACATACATACATACTTTATTGAAGCTCCCCTATACGAGGCTATTCTGCTACAATATTATAAAAATTTAACAAATAACTAAATATCTAATGATTAAACTCTAAACTAAATATCTAATGATTTACTCAACTATGAACTCATAAACTATGAAAACTGTGAACCTAAGTACATTAAATGGTCAAGCCTCAAACAAAAGAGTCATTCTCAAGGGAATGACATGTGGTCTTAAATAGAAAACTCTGCATCTTTACATCAGAACAATCCATACATGTATACATCACTGCATGACTTCCCCCCATTGTTATGATCGCTATGGTCCTTGAGATCTTGTCCATACCAGATGCGAAATTCTTGGCCAGCGGTAACCTCCATGGGCGTGGTAAACTCCTTGAAGATAAGCTCCGAAGATTTTGAAGAAAATCCAGGCATTCCATACGTAAAATCGATGGAGTTAGTAATAAATTCATCTTGAGGGAGAATCTTTTTGTTTTGGTCGTTGGTTATGATTGTCATCAACCTGTCTTGGTAGCTACGGTATGGTGCACAGCCCCAGTTACTGCGACCTGAATGCTGGTTAACATCACACACAACATACCCAGATACATGTACCAGCTTGACTGTGGTGACTGATCCATTTTCTGTGACGGTAAAACGACCAAATGAATTGTCCGTAGCTCCAAAGCACACAGGACTGGTGTTGATCTTCAACCATTTGTCTAGCGTAATAGAGATTAAAACAATATTAGCTAAACAAACAAACGAACAAGCAAGTAAACAAACAAACAAACATGCATATAAGCAAACAAACAAAAAACAAACAAGCAAATACGCAAATAAACAAAAAACAAACAAGCAAATACGCAAACAAACAAAAAACAAACAAATAAATAAGCAAATAAGCAAACAAAAAACAAACAAGCAAATACGCAAACAAACAAAAAACAAACAAATAAATAAGCAAATAAGCAAACAAAAAAC
>WUAP02140926.1:0-12225 GCA_015163945.2 Stichodactyla helianthus
ATTAAATTTCCGTTAAAAACGATGCTATTTTAAAAAAAGTTAAATATAAAATCCAATAGTAGCCAGTCACCTTAACTATAGAAGTATTTTACATTGTAGAAATGAAAAAAAATGAAGTTAAACAAAGTAAATGTAATGTAAGAGTACTAAAAGATTAGCAGGTACTATTCAGGCATAATATCTAATATTCGTGATGTTTCTGGGGAATAATTTTCTGATGTGACCGGGCTTCCTTTGGAAAATCTCCTCTGACGTCATTGTTGAGCCGAACAATGGAATCTGTGGTGACTCTCTTATTGTTTTCATTCTTGTTTTTCGAATTTATATTGTGTCTTTGAGTGTATATTAATACTGATATCAATGAACTGGAGAGCTATAGACCCATTTCTTTAATTCCCGGACTGGAGGACAAAACAATGAAATATTTTTTACATGATAATAGTTTTGAATTCCATGCGAGGGGGAAATGGTTCTTGTTTTGTCGTCCAGTTCGGGGTAATTAGTGAACTGGGTCTACATACACCAAAAATGTTCTTTGTAGCTTTTAAAAATGAAAATAAAATATCTAACAACTGTAACATCGTCATGCTAGCGACTTTGACTTTGAGGGATTTTGATTTTCAGGAATTGTTTAAAAATGAATAAAAAAACTCTAAAATTTCTTCGAATGCTTTCAGCGTTTATAGAACAGGATACAAATAAAAAATGATTAACTATGTAACTAGAATTTTATCGAACACTTTATGTCTTCTTTCTCTTTTCGTATAAAATTAAATTAAAACGGATTAAGCATCTTTGTTATCCAACTTTTTATCATATCCGAGGTTACAGCACATCGTAATAGTTTATTTACGCTTCCTATAAATTTTTAATACTAAGATCTGATTTTTTAATGCAGTAATTGTAATTTAAGATCATCGATCTTTTGCGACATTTTTTTGAATGAAGAAATAACCACTACACGCCGCTGCTATTTTGAAATCCGGTATTTCAACAAAGCACCTGGAATGTTTTTTGATCCTAAACACGTTTTAAGGCCGCGTTCCAACTTTCTTTGTCAGTCAATAAAAGCCAAGTTTTTTGTGTCATCATTTCCGGTTTTGTTTTGGCCGAGTTCAAATTCCTCCACGAAACGGAATGCTTTTTAAAAAGCAAACGAACAGAATGTTTTGTAACATTTCGAGTGAGCGAACACCTGCTTGAGACTTCTATACTCTTTCTAATTTCTTTTCAATCCGCTACAAAGGCGAAGAAAATCGCTTTAAGAGAGGATAATCTGAAAAATAAAGAATCTAACACAAGGAATTGTTCAGCGCGTAAAGCGATAAATGAACGGGTTTAAGAGTGCGGCTTTATTCATAAGAACTGTCAAGTTTATTTTGTGCTAGATTCTTTTCGTCCGAAACCTAGATAGTAGCCAGCTGTCCACAATGAACTACATTGTTTATTATTAAGGGCACACTTCTTATGTAAACTATTAGTTGTTTCTTTATCTTCATTCAAAAAACCTTACTCTTACAACCAGCCAACGACGTAGAACAAAACCATAGTCGGGATAGTAAGCTTCGCAAACTTACTAATGAGATTACAACGAGTTTTTGATTCACTTAAAAACTGAGTTTGTAATTCGTAATGTGTGTTGACGTGGTTTTGGGGTGGTTGTCGACATAAAGTATAATGTCTAATTCTCGATAGCAAATAAGGTCATTGTAGTGCACGAAACCTGACAGACGAAGAGAGCTACTCTTTTGTTAAGGAAATGCTCGCGCTGTTTCCACACAAAGAACGACAAACAACATTTCTGAAATGAAATCCCTCAAGTTTTCTTTTCTTCTTTTAGAAAATCGAGTTTTTATAAATTGATTTATGACAAATGAATAAAGTTGGTGCTTTTTAGCTGTGGGCACTGCAACTCTTGCTTAATTACATTTCACAGTTTGATCATCAATTTTTTGTTTTAATGAAGTAAAGTTCTTCTAGATGCTCTTCTTTCGTATTCAAGTGTTTCAAGTATATGTTTAATGTTGCTTATATATATATATTTACACTTTTATTGTCAATCAGTTATTTAAATCTATTTTTCTTGGTTTGTAGATCGTGTTGACGAGTACGCCAGCCCACATTCACAGTACTCAGCCGCGGGCTTTTGGTTTTCCTCTTCAAGCATTTCTGACAAAGCCATGATATAATGCGTCGCTAGACGTAATGTTTCGATTTGCGTAAGCTTTCTTTCTGGTCCCTTGCCTGACAAATAATCTGGAATCACTCCTCTTAGGACGTCGAATGCACTGTTAAGTCTGCCCTGTCGTTCTCTTTCTCTTGCATTCCTTCGAAGCTGTCGATGTCGTCGTACTGTTTGAGGGACAGTTGTTCTGGAACGCCTGTTGTTTTTGTGATTTTCTTCGTCCTTTTGAGGTGAAGTGTCTTCGAATAAAGACCATGGGAAAGCTGTAGATTGATCCGCATACGTTTTATTGAAATTCTCATCCTCGATACGAGGGCAAAGCACTTGGTGATTCATAGCCCAGGAATCTTGAAAGCACGTGTTAATTCTAGAGAGGAGCAAGACAAAAAAGATCAATGATAGTTGGATAAGATATATTTAATCACAATTTCATTTTACTTCATTTTCCTGTTGATTGTGAAGACGCAATCAGTTGCGTGAAATGGTCATTCTATGATAATGATCTGAAAGATAACATTGCCTGCTCAATGTGTTCCCGTGAGCAATGAATAAAGCAAGGCAGTCCGTCACTGCGACCCAACAGACCAGCAAGTTTTGAGTTACGCTAGCTATTACACTTATAGCTCAGGCTTACTCTTCAGGAGGTTTTGTTTTTGAAATAATACCAGACTCGTAGGTGCCTTTGTGAACTCATAAACAAAATGGATTTTCAAACAAATCTACGGATTCATATTCTTGTACTCAGGGAATTAAAAGACAGAAGAAAAGGAGTAATTACAAAGCGAATCTCATAAAAGGGATCCATATACCTTATAATAATGACTGCAGAAAATTGTAAATAAGAAGCTAGTTTGTATGATGACAACGAAAAAAACATAAAAAATAACACTTGCGAAAAACGATTTTTTTTTTCCTGAATAAAAGACTATATTTGATGCCTGTTGATATATTTTAGGGATTTATTCGAACATCTAAGAGTATCGGTTCTTGCTCGTGAAACCACAGAAAAATCAGGAAATTGATGGCTTGCTTTATACTTTAGGATAGTACGCTACAATGTACATCGATGAGGTACTATTAGAAAATAGACTTTTCTCAGTCTTGTATTAAAAACCTAAAACACGAGGCTGCATATTTCTGCTGATTTGACGATAGCGTGAAAGTTTTCTTGCACAAAATAGGGGGGAAATTATATACTTTCAAGCTCACGAAAGAGCAAGAACAGACGTTAGTTATAGGAAAAAGGTACAGCATTTTTTGAGGATGGTAATGATAACAATAACATCATGCTAAGTTCTGACATACCTTGTTTTCTCCAGCGTTTTCTTATATGACAGCAACAGGAGACAAGAATCAATGACCACCAGAGATGAGTGCAGTGTATGCTGAGATGAGACCAGCCCATCTGCCTTTTAAAGGGTTCCCAAACAATGCCTTCAGCCACCTAGACCATGCTAATATCAGCACGTTATGCGTGAATAATAACCCGAACAAAGTAAATACGTCTTCATCAATACCCAACCGATGTTGATAACTTCTAGCCTAATTGGTGATTCATTGATTCCTGGTGATTTTAATCAGGCCTATCGCCCTCGTCCTCCACAAAAACCCATTGAATAGACTTCAAGTCATTAGCTGACTTAAACTAACCAGAACTGATAAACAGATAAAATATGCTTCCTTTATCGCTACGAATTCTAGTGAAAAACATGTAAAAGAACGGTGCCAGCCTGAGGTAGAAGGGTTATGATGGAACATGTGAGGACAGACAACTAGAGATAGACGAGAGTTCTCGGTTTCACTTGCAACAAAAACTTCTTTTTATTTTCAAGTCCAAATTCTACACTTTTCGAGGGCCTTTGTCATACGATATAGCAAATCAAGGAGGAATTTCATTAACCCTAGTTGTAGATTTACACACATCCTTTTTAGTTTTTCATTTTTGGTTTGCAACATGGCAGTCCAGAAGAACTTTAGGGGAACAAATTATTGCGCATGCGCGCGACACTGTTCTAATCGACTTTGCGCTTGAATGAAATAGTAACAGGAGTCAAAAGCGTAGACGATTACGAGTAAAATGAACAATGCTACTGTTTTGTAAAATACGTTGCCTGATCAGACTACCCGTGCTCCGCCCAGACCGCCAGCCACCAGGCCTACATAGATACAGATAGAATTTAAACGTCTATTTTCGTTTATTTCCAGATTCTCTTATCGCTGTGCTCTTGTTTGACGCCGAAAATGACAGAAAAATCAAGAATCTTGGCCATCTTAATTTTTTCTCCTCGCTCCTGTCCATCGATATGTTTATAGTTGATAAATACTTAATGTGTAAGTGTGATTTGAAATGACGGCTCGTGAAAGTGCCTGCGTGAGCCAGTTGGGCCTCGACAAGGCCGAGTGCGCCATTCAAAGGTAATAGCAAGAAAATGTTTGTCAAGCCTATCGAAATAGAAGTCAGACGAGTGTGGCGAATGAAAGGAAGTTTATTGTGGGATGAGGGCAGAATTTCCTGGCGCCAACGCGGACTTCAGTTGATGACATCTTACTAAAAGCCACGTGAAATATAAAAGAGCACTCTTGCGTCTTAGTTTGGGACAAGAGAAAAAGAATATTGGTGTTAGACACGAGGACTCGCTGACTGATATCAAACCACGTAGATATATCCTTCAAGCGACCGCATCTGCATAGCTTAATTACACATGAATAACAATAACATCCATTTATTAGAAGAAATGATATCTTGAACTGCTCGAATATATATGAGAGGACGAGAACCAAACCAACATGAGGGTGTGGACCGTGGCATACCCATGAGATACCCTCTTCCCTAAGACTGGGAAGTTTTTCAGAGCAAATGAGCAAGAGTTGGAGGTGGGATGTATGTTTCGGCGTAAGGCTGATAAACAGTAACACTACGAACCACATGTGCCTGAAAACGTTTTTGCATAATCACCATAAAGCTATTGGGAAGGCCAAAATGGTCTTTGTTCTTTGCCATTATTCCTAAAGTCACTCCTAAGTGTAGAACACAAGGAGCGATGGAGTGGCGAATAAATAACCTTTTGATGAAAATAATTACCAGTGTCAGTGCTAAACGCAATCAAAATGAGCACACGTGGGATTATGACATTTCGGACGCGCTTAGAACCAATTTAGCCTGATTGCTTCATCTTGCATTACGCAGGAGGCATATGGCTATTGTAAGGAGATGGAGAAATCACAGCCAAGGCTTCCTTTTGCGCCCCCACTTGTATACCACATCGCATCGTCTTATTGTCTTGCCAGAAATATCGGAATCATAAACGTCAATCTGATGTTAAAAATAGTTTTTTTTTTTTTTTTTTTTTTTTTTTGCGAGCGTGGTATTTTTTAAGAGTCTGGTTGAAGTTATTCAGCATGATGACATGATCAACGAGACGACCCATCCTGATGAAAGGGTCTCTCCTTGAAACGAGACTTGGATGCTAAAATATTTGAAATGAGAAAGGTTTTCGTTAAAATGGTGGTAAAAGTTAGCAAATGAAATCAAAATATTTTGAATCTTTGATGAGAATGAGATTTTTTCCCCGCTGATCCTCTTCATTGCCTTTTAGGGTTCTTGAAATACTGTACAAGAAAACAAAGATGTTTTCCATTGGGTCTTCTGGTATTTGACTCTTTCCAGTACTTTTTTCTTTGCAATTCTTTTACCATCGCCCTGATAACACAGGACTTTTCAGCATACATCCGAATGGAAAATCCAGACTTTCAGAAGTCCAAACAGCCCGATTTCTGGCAAAATCCATTGATGTTAATGTCTCGTAACCAAGACCAAGAGGACAGATTGGGCTCTTGTCAGCGCATCATTAGTATTAATAATATTCATAGGGAAAAACTATTATACTAAACGTAGTAAAGAACTCATGAAATTTATTAAAACAAACTTATGAGTTTTGGAGTTTTAATTGTACTGATGAAAAAACTAATTGATAGGCCGTTATTTTCTTGGGAATTAAAATTTATTGACATTTTGATGTTTGCTTGGGAACAGAAAACTGACGTTTTTTCATCTTGGTTGACAAGGAAGGATTCGAAGAATGCCAAACAATAAGAAAATACCCAATGTGGGGGCCAAAAAATCTCTAGTTTAGCGTCCACTTAGTGCTAATCATTTGGTGGAATTAGGTTCATGAAAGTTAAAACTCAAACCATGCAGTTGATCAAGTCAAGACTCAAGCCTCCCCAATTATATTAGGTTCAATGTGAAATGTTTCTATTACATTGATATATCCCTTATCACCACAAACAACTGTAAACACAGCTAATTTTAATAAAGTAATTATCGTAGTAGGTTGATCTTTGAAACCAAACGTAAAAAAAGTGAGTCTAATATCGTATATCAGCACGATAATCGCGCTCATTGTAGAATTGAATTTGCCAGGGAAATAACTTTTAATAACGGATGCACTGAGTAGTGGGGAGAGCGTTTGAGGTGATGGGTCTGTTTGATCTGCACAAAACGCTAGACAAAGACCCAACTCGCACATCTAAACAGTACACCTGCAATTTAAACTTCAAGTTATTTCAGGTGGCATTTTAGGATATGAAATTACACTAAGAGAAATCCAACCTATCTATCTCAGCTTTCTTTCAGCCTTTGTCTAAAGATGGTTGGCGCAAGGAATCCTTGCGTTGCAGGGCAAATGAGAGCTACACATGCTCTTGAAGAACTAGATTAACGTGCGTGGTTCTGAAAGACGCCCAAACATTGTCTGTACGGTTACTGAAAATACATCTAAACTATGAGAAGACGACAGAAGATCTTGGGTATAAGAGATAAGAGCCTGGAAGACTGCAGTGAGTTGTGGGCTGATTGAAGCTTCTTGCAGCTCAGGTGGGAAGTGCTCTCGACCACATTCGTACTCAAAGGTTGTTGTGTCTTCTTAGCCAACCTGAAAGTCATTGTTGAGGTTTTGTAGGGCGAAAAGTGATTAGTTTCTGTGTTTTTGACAATTGTAATCTAACTAGTGCTCCAGTGTATACACACGCACATGCATATCCATCAGTAGAATATAAACCCTTGAATAAATAGGCAGATGTGCAGAGATCATCTGACTCACGGAGTTTTCTACGATTGAAATAAGAACTACGACATAACGTTTTTCCTATGTTTTTTCTTTTCTTTTCTTTTTCTTTTTTTAGTGTAGCAGCGCTTGCTTTAACTTTGAAGGTGAGACAAGAGCCAAGCAATCCAATCATACTATAGTCAGTCGATAACACTTAAGTATCAATATGAATAACTTGGCATAAGCGGTGTAGATGGGTGGTACACACATTTACATTATGTGATGAAGTCTACCCCCGAGCGGGAGCACAAGTAATAGATTGGATAAGTGGATCCAGTTTAGGACCGGCTATTGTGCCAACTCGCAGGCATCGGTCACTGTGTGTCATAACGAGCGTAGCAAAGGAACTATTAAAACTGAAGTTCTCGATGATAACTCTGTGGGAGTTAACAGAAATAAACGAGATTTTTTTATCTCTCTCAATCTGCAAAATTTGCAAAATGAAGTTATTTGAAATTACTAAGTGTAATGTAGTTGAGTCTATGAACAGATGGCCAATCAAAAACGGTGTAGTGTTATCCAGGTTTTGACTATTAAAACTCAGTATTAAGCGAATTTACCATATGATAGTTTCATTCTGTGGTTGAATAGAAAGTAGACAGTGCCTATTGACAACCAACTTCTCTCAGCCCTTCCGGGAACATTTTACTGATACCTCGCATATCATCTACTTAATTAAGTGAGGTATATGTGAAGTTTATTGACACATACTTTGACATTAGTTTTCATTGAACTCGTGAGCTAGCTATCTCTGATTTGGGGTCCTAAACTCTCTTAGCTTACTATTAGCCCGCATGACTTTCGAATACAATCCCAGTACATTCAAGATTACGAACGTTATGAACTTTAGTGTTACTCTAATAGTGTAACCGATTACTCAAAGATAACTTGATCACTGCTGTACTTTTTGAATCTGGTATTCCACTTTAAACACGTGGAGAAGTGTTTATACTTTGGAGAATTACGAACACAGACTCGAACACAGGAAATATTCACCTCTTAGCTAACCAAATAAAATTTGTAATGAAACATTCCCGGGTCATATTATTTTCTGAAGTTGCACAAAGACAGCTGCGGCTCTAAAGTTTTATTTGGAAATTCCAAAAGTCGTTTGAAAGTCTTTTAGAAAACTCATATTACGTGACCGGCGTTGGATTAGAAGTGTAAACATTCCACAGATTTTTCATCGTGACCGAATGAAAAATTAATTATCGATTCACCGTCTTTGTCTTAGATTATTGAATTTTGGTTTGAAAATAGGCTTGCGTAACTTGGATTAAGACTATAGGCTGAAATAAAAAATAAACATTAATACCGAGATTTTCGGTTCGCGGTCGTAAAACTAAATGGCCTTTTTGTCCACCCCCAAAAAAGTTTAACAAACCAGCTTTATCATGAAAATTTACTTTCTTTTGTCAATTAATCTGAGAATTATCACACAGTGAAAGATATCATTGCATGAGATAAAAAACGACAACTGAGCTTTTGTTTCGTTATGTGATTCTTTCTTAGTCCTTTGTCGTTCAGTACTATAGTCTATTCACACCTCTCACCAAACTCCTTCAAAGACCTGTTATCATTCTCATTGTAATGTCTGGTTGTTTAAACTATCACAATCAACTTTTTAAAAGCCCTAAAGACTGTTCTATAGAGGTGTTACTAATCTAAGTAGCTTCCAAGGGACTCGAATTTCATTTCTGCTAAAAACACCAGCTGGCTAGCACGCCGTATTGCACAGCGTTTTTTTTGCACATGGATCGCCTTTAACCCTTCTCTATCTAACCCAGGGAAAGTGATAGGCATAATGATAGTCCTCGATCAAATGCTTCTTTGGGTAAGGTATAAATGCATGCGAGTGGTGTATTGCACGTATGTTTATTCACAAAACCTAGCAGCCACAGATCAGAGTATAGGTGGTGTTCATAGCTAGCTATTAATTTGACGTATAATCTGTCATATCCATCATGATATATTTAACAATTAGACTACGAGTTCGAGTATATTGGCTGATAGTTGACAAGGGCGCAGAAGCCCGAGTCAACTGATATTAAAGCCGAGAGAAAACGAGAACGAGTAGTCTAATTGTTTTAGTAAAAATCTTTTTTTGTTTCTCTGGAGTAACATTTTGTAGTAATTCTTCGATAAATTCACTCGTAAGTTCTTTAAAACGCGTCTCTCGCGAAAAGCCGCCATATTGAATTTTCTCTACTCGCCTATCGAAATTAGAAGGTGAGTAGAGTAGCCAATCAGAGCGCGGGATTTGCATTAGAATACTAGTAGTTTTTACTAAATACTATTAGCTATTCACTATAAGGCTTGCTAAAGTCCTAGGTATTTGCCGCCTATAATTCTAACTATCTGCAATGCTCTTTGCTATCTGCTATATTTCTACCTATCTGTTATAGTCCTTGTACCTATCTCAGCTATATCTGCTGTAGTCTTATATACCTATTTCAATAAACTTTGACGTTAGACAATCTGAATCTGAGACGGAATAATTTATTGCTTTTATATTCCCTACTAAAATACGTAAAAGCGCATTTTTTAACTCAAAACTTACATTTGAATTACAACAAACTACATCATTCGGCATTGTATACATCCAAATTTTAATCCGTCTCGGATGTCAGATTCAGATCTCAGACCGTCAACGTTTTTTGAAATAGGTATATATCCTAGCTATCTGTAATATGATTGATCTGCTATGGTTAATCTATCTGCTGTAATATAGCCGGTCTCTTCCTTTTGTCATAGAACCAGTGTCAAACACTTCATAGTCTTCTTTTCTCCTTGTGACTCTACCCTTCTTTACTTTTACCATGGTAGAAACCTACCTCTCACACTTGACATTCAATTCAAATATATGGTTGTGAAAAACCCACACGTGCCGTGTCGTGCCTGTGATAAAGCTATTGAGCGCATTCTATCGTATGAGTGGGAAACGCTACGGCAAATTCGCAGCCGTACCGAGCTACCGTACTTTACCATAGCCGTAACCACGCGTTATGGAAAAAAAAAAAAAAAAGGAAAACCATTTCAGTGTTACTGTATACCGTACCGTGTACCTGCTGTAAATCAGTACCGTACGTTTCCTACTCATGGAAAACCCGCTCCAGCCTGGTATTCAGATTGGATGGCAAGCAATCTCATCAGTTTTGATTTTAACAGATGTCGTACGTCGCTAAATGATTCCCCATTTCGTACCGTGAGACTATATCTCTACTATGCCCATACGTCATCGGCTCTCAAGTACATCTACACTAGTAGAATCGTGACAAAAAGAAATAACAATATCAGAACACGACTAATTGGGGGATATTTCTCAGTCATAAGATCTTATATTTGCTGTGCTGTTTTAGCGCCAGCGCGGAGTCGGAAGGGAGAGTTGAGCGCATTTGAACGTCAATTTATTTAGCATTATGCATAATATAGTTGCACACATGTTAATCTATAAAGAAAATCACATTTGAAAATAGCAAAGAAAAAGAGTTGCAATTATGAACAAGTCGGCAGTTTGGTATGAGTGGCAGAAAAACTGCATAAAAGAATAGGCTGAAATGGTTCTTATAAATCGGGTATCTTGTGAGAAATCAGGCTGAATAAGTTCTTAACAGGTATTCATATTTATAGGGGGAAAAAATACATGTTCCTGATCCAGTGTATGCATTAACATTACCATAATTCAGTAAACTATTGAACATAGTTAATTATTACTCTGGGACCGATAGAATATCACCATTCAGGACAGAGTTAATTACTTTTTATATATTGATTTAGTACGTGTGTTTCTGTTATGAAAAAGAAAATTATTCTGTTTTTAAAATGCTTTTCCAAAAAAGTAACGTGAGAGTTACTTAGCCACTGGCTGTATCGCTTATCTTCTCAAGTAGAATTGACTTTATCTGTTCTCTTTTACGTTGAGTAAGTTGTATAAACATTAAGATCTTATTTCAGTAATTCTCCACAATCTCAAACTTAGAATTCATGCCTTAAAGACCGTAAGCTCCACTTCTAGTATGCCAAAACCCCTTTGACACACCCTATAGTTATTTCGCCTCTTTACTTAGTTAACCTTGGTTTATTCTTTGAAAGTCTTATGATAAGAAGATACTTTATAACCTTTACTTTATGTTTGTAATATTTTCATATATAAGTTTCAGTATATCTATACTTAATCACTATGATTTTCACTCGTATACTCGCTATTAGAATATCGAACTTAGGAATTTACTTATTCCTTTAGCCAATCATAACCTTACGGCGATTTTACCAGAGATATCTTAGTAGATTGACACCTGTCTTAGAATCATTATAAATATAGCTTACATGTAATAACCACTAGCACTATTAGTAAGCACTATTAGAAGTCAGAGTCCAATAAAGATTCTAGCCCAACTCTGCCGAGAGCGGTCAATCCCATAACGCTTCACCTTAATATATTTTTTCATAAGAATCTGTTTATTTGTCAGGCTGAATACTTATATAATGGGTGCTTGATTTGCCAAATTTCAGCCTAGAAGTTCTTATTCTGCAATTTCTTTTAAACGGGCTTTAAATACGTGCTTTTAAGCTACCCCAGGAGAGTGAAAACTTCCACATACAATCTGTTTTTTTTTGTTTTGTTTTGTTTTGTTTTGTTTTGTTTTTTATTTTAATTTCTTTATTTTGTCGTCTGATCTTTATACGAATTCCTTATTGAGTAACTTCCTGAAAGGAACATCATTTGATTGATCTTTGCATTACAAAGCATAGCCAATCTGGTTCACATAGGGCGGTGCGATCTACTGGTTTAATTCTCGATTCCTAGTCTTCCTAGTCTTGAAACCACCACCGCTCGATGTATTACTATACTTGAATTCAAAAGGGCGAGTCCGTAATGGCCAATTAAAAATAAATCCATCTCAAGAGATGTGCCACAAGTTCTATATATAT
>WUAP02140937.1:0-12222 GCA_015163945.2 Stichodactyla helianthus
AAAATAACTCCCGAAATATTAAATAATTTTAAAATATTTTTTTTCAGAAAGATACATCAGCATACAAACTTTTATATATTCCTTTAATTTAATTTTTTTTGAAAAAAGATGCCCACGGAGGTCTCCAGTAACCTTAAATAGAAGGTCTTGCACTATGATACAATAATTATAATGGGACTTAGTTGTAATGTACTGAATGTAACTCATCACATTATACACATGGTCAGTGCAATATCACTGAAATGGCTTCCCATTGTTATCAGTGAATCATCAAATCATAACAAATAGTTACAGGCATGACACTACAGTTATTATAAGCTGTATATTAGCCATATCATATCCCAGTCATATGAAACTGGCTACTTATATTTATTTACTATAATATTGTATCATAGAGCAGATTTTGTATGACTGTGAAAAGGTTGCAGCATGATCAGTGCCGTAAGCATGCCTTGTTGTGACCATGATGTTTTCTAAAATGAGATGTGCCTTGCTGCACCTTGAACATTTCATGACCGTGTTCGTAGTCTTACAAAATCTGCTCTATACTGTATGTCATGTATCAGATGCATTTTGTCTGTTCTTTTTTCAGACTCTCAATCCAGTTTGGAATGAAGAATTTTGTTTTAGAGTAAGAAAATCAAATATGTTGTCATAATTTATGAGTCTTACTGTATGTTGAAACCATTCCACTATACATATATTGTCTTTGTTAAAAATGTAATGTATATTTGATTAATCATTGTACAATTAATAGGTCAATCCTGTTGACAACAAGCTTCTTATTCAAGTTTTTGATGAAAATAGATTGGTATGTCCTTTTCATTCAGCAAGAGTATTAATACACTTATTTTTTTCTTCATTTCTTTGTTTATTTTTCTATACAATATTCTTATCCAGGAATATTTGTACCTATCTTAGTATAGCTGGTGAAAATTAAACCCATATTATTCCCTAGCTCTTAGCAGTCTTATAGTAATTTTCCAATATATCATATATTGCTCCTGGCTTTAGTATTCAATGTCCTATTGATAATATATTAAATAAATCTGCTTTATTCCAGACAAGAGATGACTTTTTGGGTGAAGTGGCTGTTTCTCTTAATAGAGTACCAGTAAGTATTCCTAAATTGAGCTTCTAATAAAACTTTTGGTGCTACAGAGTTTGTGAACCAGTTATTGTCTTTTATAATGTTTGAATCAAAGCACAATGCATGTTGTGAAAGAAGGACTAGATATTTATGTCAGATACATGTACTGAATCATTACTGCATATGAAATATCTTTTGATAATTTTTTAATAATAAGACAGAGGGACCAAATGTGGAAGTACTGGAAACAGATATGAGACTAAGACCAAGAAGGTGAATAATGCACTGTAATTATACTAGACAGTACAAAACATGCAATCACTATTTTACACCCTACAGACACCCTACTACATACAAATCTACCCATTGCTTCATTTTTATTGACAATTGCCAACAAAATGTATTTTTCACTATAAATGTTTTGTCTTCAATTTGTTTATTTTTACATTAGATGATACAAAAATACACTAGTGTTGGTCCTACGTACTTAGAGTGGTTTTCAAATGAATGTTAAATGTACAGTACTGACGTACGGCATGTACCCAGTGTAGTATGGCATAACACTGAAATGGCTTCCCATTGTTTTCTTGTGAATCATCCAATCACAACGTGTACAAAAGTTTCAACTTTGGTACAACTGTTGTTTCCTACTCATATGAAATCTGCTTCACTGCATAAGTGGGTGTTATTGCAAGGGCATAAATCCACAAAAACTTTTTATAATTAATTGCATTTTATTCCTGCAGTTCTAAGTCTAGGGTGAGGGGTAAACTGTATTTCAAAATGTTTTACAAACCTGCACCTATGCAATGTGAAGCTAATTCTACCAATGAAGTAGGTAGGTACACAGACTGAGTTGTTCAGCTTCTGTATTTCAGTATGCTTTAATGAATTCAATATTAGGAAGCAGCAAGTACAAAAGTATGGCATAGTTGGTTAGTGTGCTGGCTGCTAAGTAAAATCCTCAGTGAACTCACACAGTTTCAACTTCTCTCTAAAATGGAGCACTGATGAAGACGGGGGTTTAAGGAGGCTTGAAAGGGTTTTAGAACTGGCATATACTGTACACTAACAAAAATAACTCTGAAAAACTTTATATGGCTAATATATGACAGTAAGTTGACCCAGAAGACCAAAGACCATTAAAGAAAAGATTGGAATGAAAATGAAAATATGACATAAGACATGATTGCTAAGAAGATGATAGAACACTTAAATGTGAGCAAAGTTTTTCATTTAAAAAATCATAGCTCAAAAACTGTTTGGTAAAAATCTTTTAAAATTGGCTTATTTCAACTTTATGACTCATTCTTTGATTTGAACAAAAAAGAAAAAAATACACGTATGTAATGGGGAACTCTCCAAAATCAACGAAGTTTATTTTAGGTTTATTTTAACTTTGTAACCTTTATTTAAAGTGCCTATGACCCATCTGACAATATTCTCAGTATCCGGTCAGTATAGATTTTACATGAGGTGAGCTTTTCTATGACCAAAAGAAATTGTAGAGTTTGACTGATGCGTCTTGGAGTTATAAAGGTTTTTCCATGCCATATGCTAATGACTGTGATGTCAGAGGAGTCATTCATGTTTATTTGTTGTTCCTTTTATTTGGAAACACTGAATACTTTGTGAAAACTGATTAACAATAATTTTTATAAGTGCCACGGATAAAACAGAGATTCTTTCAAAATTCAATTTATCCATATCGGTTAAATTTCGTATATTAAATGATGACTCTTAAAACGCATCAGTCAAACTCTATAATTTCTTTTGGTCATAGAAAAGCTCACCTCATGTAAAATCTATACTGACCGGATACTGAGAATATTGTCAGATGGGTCATAGGCACTTTAATTGATTTAAACCCAGAAGCACCAGAAGCACCAGTACAACAACCAATGGATGTACTAGAGCCACCTGAGGTTCCTTCTGCCCCTCCACTTGAAAGTCTAGCTGAAGTACGTACCACATATTTCATTTCCATTCAGCTCAATAAATCATTATACTAATTCCACTGAGCTCTTCAAATGAAAATTAGTATGAGCAACACTTTGAAGAAATTTTTATGATTTTCTCAAAGTAGTTAAATATTTTTAATTGTTTTATTCTTAAATATGCACACCTTTAAAATCATGTTTCTTTTATTAGCCATTGCCAGATGTTGAAGAGCCATCACCTCTTCCTTATGGCTGGGAGGAACGACAAGATGCCAATGGGCGGACATTTTACATTGATCATAGTACAAGATCAACATCATGGGTTCGGCCTAGGAAGTATGACCTTTCATTAAAATTTGTACCATGGCTATCCCACTTTCCTTATAATTACAACTACTTGTATTTTAAGGGTTAAGTATTATCACTTAACACATGGAATTTTAGATAACTTGGGCATTTGTGTTGCAGTATTGGTGTTACTCATTGGTGAATCTATAATAAAAGGTAAATCAATGTGGTATTTTTATTTGTATCTTACCAGCGAGTCAAGCCACCAGCAAGCATTAGAACAAGCTGAAAGTAGTCGAGCAAGGCAGTTTAGGATCCGTCGACACTTAAGTGTAGAAGACACAGATCCTGTTGATACACCAGAATCAACATCTCAGGTTAGTCCAATCAGAGATCATGATGGCACACTTATCTAATTGATCTTTGATATTCACAATCTGACATAAAGTTAGTCCAAGATTTTTTTACTTGTTTATTTTTTGAAATATATGGCAAACTGGTTAAATTGGATGAAAATAAAACAATTTGATCAGTTCCGAATCCTGCTGTCTGGACTGGAATTCTAGACCACTCCATAAAAGTATCATATTTTGCAAAATATTATTTTTGTACATAATTGAATGACATTCTGTATGTCCTGATAGGCTGTTCGATCTACTCAACCCACTGTCTCAGAAGAAACAGACACCAATGATCAGGTTAGTGTCCATCCATTATTAAGTACTATTAGCTATCTGCCAGTGGATCACATTTCTAATCTGGCTTTATATTTCCTCAGAATGTTTCTAATCCATTACTTGATCCTCTTCCCCCTGGCTGGGCCATGCAAACAGCTCCAAATGGTAGAACATTTTTTATTGATCACAATACACAAACAACTTCCTGGGTAAGTACGACCCTCAACACATCGAGATTAACCAAAAGGAGTACAAATCTTATGTTAGCTTTGCTTTTTCATTTTTTTCAGCATGATCCTCGGCTTTCTTCCACAGCAGGACCATCAGCGCCTCTCAGCTCTTCCCCGCCTAATTCTGGACTTGCCAATCAAGACCTTGGACCACTCCCAGTAAGTATTAGAAATAATTGCATGCATGATTTACCTACCACATAGTGTCAAGTTCAACTCCTACCAGCCTACCAGGATCATTTGGAAAATTTAATGATTTGTTATTAATGTTTTTGTATTTAGGATGGTTGGGAAGAAAGGCTTCACTCTGATGGGAGAGTTTTCTACATCGACCACAGTAAGTATTGATTAGTAGCCTTAATTACATCAACTAGTTTATTATAATATTATAGTATTTTAATTGATGCATTACATTGGTTGAAGGTACAGCATTAACAATAAGCTTTATATCTCCAGCAACAAGATCAACACAATGGGAAGACCCACGACTGCAAATTATGAGATCCAAGACCCAGGTAAAAATCAAACCAACAAACAGCCTTTGTTATAAGAGGAAAGCACTTAATATATACATATATATGCTAATAAACCCTTTTGGTGCTCTTTCTGAAAAAAACACTAAGTTCAATGTACACCTATTTCAAAAATCATTGTTGTAGTTTAAAGCATCTAATAACAAGACTGCAAGGCATCAGGTGATAATTTTTTCAGCTGTTTAGGTGGTCATAATAGTCTTTTTACAATAGCAGGCTGCTGTGTTTCAAGTTCAATTGTGTGCAAAAAAAATCAGCTAATACTACTGACATTTGTTTTGGGATTCGATTTGTCACTTGTTGCTGCTGCTTTTGGCTGTGACAATGTTTACTGAAATAGGTTTATATATATGTATGTATAATTGAACTCTGAATACTCTTGAAATCTCCATTATTAATTATTTTCATCCAATGATGTTCTCTTATAGGTTGTACCTTATTCAAGAGATTACAAGAGAAAGTGTGACTATTTTAGGTCCAAACTTAAAAGACCTGTGAGTAGTGCTTGTAACCTTGTATTTTATTTAGCAACTAGTCTTGCTTGGAATTTAAATCATGATGGTCTCTTTACAGAGTAATGTACCAAACAAATATGAAATTCATATCCGGCGAAATAATCTACTGGAAGATTCCTTCCGTGCAGTATTTTTAAGTGTTCGTAACACTGATATATTAAAGAGCAGGCTGTGGGTTGTGTTTGATGGAGAGACAGGCCTGGACTATGGAGGTGTACAAAGGTTGGCTCATATTTAAGTTCTTAATCTGTGTTGTCCATCTGGATTTCTGAAAAATTTATTATTGTACCTTGTTGTTTATGACAGGGAATGGTTTTACTTGCTGTCAAAGGAAGTCTTCAATCCATATTATGGATTATTTGAATACTCTGCAAGGTAAGTCAAATATCATTGTGGCATTTTACTACCACTACCAGAATGCTTTGTTATCTACTCTCCTGAGAATATAGAGACAATTGGTAAAATTTGTCTAACAATGTAAGTCACTCAGAGCATTGTGGTAGTACCAATCAGGAAGGGGTCATTCTCATTATGCTATTGTAGCAGTTGCCCTTAGAAACATTAGGAGCTAGAGCTTAAAACTTTTTGACAAAACTTACATTGTTTCTTGCTCAAGTGCAAAGCTTAGTAATAAAAGTGTAAAACAGTCATAAACAGTCGCTATGAGTTGGATACAGTAATACGAGGTGGGCTAATAGTATTGGTTGTTTTTCAGTGATAATTACACACTTCAAATCAATCCCAACTCAGGCCTTTGTAACGAAGATCATTTGAACTATTTCAAGTTCATTGGAAGAGTTGCTGGAATGGCTGTATACCATGGCAAACTTTTGGATGGTAGGAAAATGTGATTTTGCTGATGGGTACTAGTATGAAGCAGGCCAAAAAGCTATAAAGAATGCAATACTAATGCAGTAATGTTCTTTTTCCTAGCATTTTTCATCAGGCCATTTTACAAGATGATGTTAGGAAAACCTATCACGCTGATTGATATGGAGAGTGTGGTAGGTAATCACTTTAAATATTAATTGGTTTTTTATTTCTCTTCACTTTCCTAGTCAACCTCTTCCATTCAAAAAATATCTACGTTTTATAAGATTCATTGATAATGTATCTTTCCTTTTTTTTTAGGACTCTGAATACTTTAATAGTTTAAACTGGATTTTAGAAAATGATCCGGAATGCTTGGAATTACGGTTTTGTGTGGATGAAGATCTGTTTGGACAGGTAAATACAAAATGTTTTCTTCTGCATACATGTACTTGCACCAAACAATTCATATTACTGTAAGCTAGACACTCCTAATCCACCAAGTGCCATCCTCCATCTGGTAGGGGGTAAGGGGTGAGGATAAAGTTAAGGTATTTACCTAAACTTTACCTTTATTGATTATTTAGTTAAAAATGAAAGAATTAAAGCCTGGAGGTGCCGATATCCATGTTACTAATGAGAACAAGATGGAATACATTAAGTAAGAATGACGTTTTTCTCTCTTTTTATGCTTTTTTTATTATTATTATGAATGCCATAAAATTCGATATTTTATTTTTTGTATTTCAAATGGAATAATTATGAAAGCAATGTCAAAAATAAATCATGAGGGTTAATGATCTGTTTTTTAGTCTTGTGATCAAGTGGAGGTTTGTGAGCCGTGTAGAAGAGCAAATGAGAAAGTTCATGGAGGTAAGACAGTGAGAATAAACTGAACTACTGAACTCTCCTGGTAGCTGTATTAGCACTAACGTGCTTTCTCTTTTCTATGAAGGGATTCAATGAACTCATTCCTCATAACTTACTTCAAATATTCGATGAGCGCGAACTTGAGGTTAGTTAATATCTATTAAGCCTGGTTCACACTGGTGACGCAAGCATAAACATAAGCATCATACGCAGACTCAGTAGGGTACTGCTCATTAGCGGTGCCTGTCTTTTCTCACACCTCGGTGATAAATGCAGTACTGAGTCAGCGTAAGTTGCTTGCGCTTATGCTTGCGTCGCTAGTGTGAACTAGGCTTTAGGTTACTTACTGAATACCAGACTGTATAGGCTATATCATTATTTCAAAGAATTGACTTTCATTGTTTGTCTTTGCAGTTACTGATGTGTGGTTTAGGTGATATAGATACTGAGGACTGGAGAAAGCATTCTAACTACAGGGGTGATTACCATGACAAACATATCGTCATTCAGTGGTTCTGGAAAGTAAGTGCATTTGGTGTACACGGGCGATCCGTCTTCGTAGTTATAAAAACCTTTATTCGAATCCCTTTATTCAACTTTTTATTCAATTTTAGAAGTGCGCTACAGATTAAAAGCCTTTGAATTGACTCAACTCTTCGTAGTTAATTTTATTTTACATTAACTAACATAGACGAAGTAGACAAGTCTTTACAGCGGGCGAACTAGTAGCGGGCGAACAGGTTAGCGGGCGAACAGGTTAGCGGGCGAAACAACCGGATTCCCACACAACACCATGCCACACTGTGCCACACCATGCCACACTACACTACACCTGACACCACACATGTCATACTATGCCATACTGCACAACATCATGCCATATTACATACACCACCAAACCTGACACCTCACCACACCATACCATGTCATAACACACCACGCCACACCACACCATGCCATACTACACCTCACCCTACTAGTTGTACCAAATGCTGTGAAAATGTTTCTTAACTCACTCATAAGGCTTATACAGTGTAAGCTAACCATAACTATAAAAATAAGAACCGTAACGTTAATGGCACACCTTTTTATTTATTGTAATTCCATTGCAATCTTGTAATAGGCTGTCAACTCATTTGATATGGAAACTCGTGCGAGACTGTTGCAGTTTGTTACTGGGACATCCCGTGTTCCCATGAATGGTTTTGCTGAGCTCTACGGTAGTAATGGTCCACAACGATTTACTGTTGAACCATGGGGAACACCGCATTCTTTACCAAGGGCGCACACATGGTAAGAGTCCTTTCTTTTTTATCTACAACCTTTCTAGGTGTAAATCAATATTCAAATTGCGCAATTGTGTGCGATACTAGGGAAACAGGAGTGCTCCTTGTCAAATTATTTTTTGATATAGTTTTTATCTGGAATGTAGTTAAAATTTTTATTTTACTCTTTAGCTTTAATCGTTTGGATCTTCCTCGATACCGAAGCTACTACGAACTACGTGAAAAATTACGAATTGCAATAGAAAATACTCAAGGATTTGAAGGGGTGGATTAAGCCTTCTACTGCAGTCGGAAGAACTGTGTTGGAATCGGCGATAACAAAACTAAAATTCTACGATAATAATGAAACCTCTTCCACAAGATGTCAGAAAAGAACAAGTGACTCCACATCAAACTGAAATTATTGGCTGTCAATTAAAATATGTATTATGGTATTTTTATTGCACAATTAATGAATGTATTTCCCGAACGAATAAAGAGGGTCAAGATCCAATGGACATAAACTAACTGATACAATCAATACAGAACAGATGTACCCCAGGCTATTTTCCATTTCCAGAGGATCGGTTCTGCATTTGTGAAACTGTGGATGAGACCACAGTCTAACATTCACTGACTCTGATGATGGGTAGCGAAAATGTGTAGCTTTTGACGCTGGATTGCCTAATGCATGTGTGAAACCAAATGTTTTTGTTAATACATAGCATAGTTAGTAGTTACTAGTTCATATTAACAATTTGTTTTGTCTGTCAAAAAGAAGGTCGTGGAGCTCAAGATTTGCTTTTTCGATAAACATATATTTCGAAAAAGAAAAATTCAAGAATTCCATTTTTATACTGAACCGCGAGCCTTTAATTTTACAGATTTAAATAATGGGTTTGTTTATTTTTTATTTCGTTTTGCCCAAACTTTTTTGTCAGTTTTTGTAGGATGTGTGCGACCTTTTAAAATGCTGCTAGATCTCTCCTATGTAAAAGACGGAAATACACACAATTATTCTAATTACCACAATATATTTGTTACGTATGTATATAGTACCATGTACAGTGAGGTTGGACTTGGTCGTGTTCTCATATGACCACATAATTCGCCTTTCTGGAGTTCAAAGAAAGACTGACAGAACACTATCTTGTCCCAAAAAATCAACCCCGTAATCCAATGCAAAGTGGCTGCACTTATTTTGATCTTGTCCCCACTTCAGCCCCACAATTCAGTGCGGAACGAATTCGTTTTCAGTCATCCGTTGAATTTTAGAAAGGCGAATGAATTAGATTAGATAAATTATTAGACCATTAATTATCCCTATGAACAGTTTAGCTTCGTGATTGTGAATCTCAGTTTTTACATGTATGTAACTTTTCTAGTTTTTGTTAAGAATATTTTGCATTTTCCGCAACTTGTCGAAGAAGCACTGATCCTGTATGGGTGACTATAATTGTATCATTCAGCCATTTGACCTTGCTTACGAGAAATAATGCTGCTAGATATTTGATCACCAGTCAAGATTTTATTCCTGAGAGTGTGGTGTTTATACGGTCATTAAATTATTCTAAATGATATATATGTAATAGCACTAATATCCAGAATCTTTCTGTAACAGAATATTTCCTCAAATTTAATTACAAGTAGCATAGTCCAAAGAATTCTTCGACAAATAAAATAGTATGGATTTACTGTTGTGCCGTCTTCATTCCTATTGATAGTAATACTATTAGTATTAGTGAACGCTGTAACATGTATTTAATGGTCATCATCACTTGGGTAACTTGTTGCGTCACTAGCTGCATAACCTATGTTATAATCGTACGTTAAGGTGGGTAACATGCAATGTACTTTTATTAGAAATCAATTGCCAAAAATTAAACCTAATAATCATAAAACCGATAGTCAAAGGATATTAATTGGAAATCTTCATCGAAATCGTCTTCCCTCTCTGGTTCGAACATCCCATTGGTATTTGGTATTGATTGATCCTTCAAATAAAGTATTATGTTATCTCAGATTTAGTCATGTCATGATGTGCACTGAAAACCAAAAGTAATTACCTGATTTAATCCCACTTCAGATGCATAAAAGAGGCTACTCCCATGTTGTTTTATCCATAATTTGTTTGGGGAGTCACTATAGAATCCAGGTGCGGCACCGGACCACAGCTGATTTCTTAATGGCGAAGAAGAGTTGGGTACCTCCTGTAACATTCGTTCTGACTGGATAATTTCATCTTTATCTGGATCTAACAGGCAACTTTCGTCCGTGTTTACAGTTTTTGGTAACCTTTGAGGACAATATAAGCATGGATATATAATTAGCAAGACATTTCAAATGGTGGCAGCGCCCGTATAGGGATCCGCAGATGAATCTTACCAATTGAATTCAGCGTGTTTCCTACGTAGTTGAGCAACATGAGCTTCCACATCCATACGAAATCTCTTTTGTCGAGGTTTTGATAATTTTTTTCTTCTCATAATTTTTGAAGGGTGAGGTAGATCTTCCCTCGAGACATGTGTACTGGTTGATAATTCGTTATTCCCTGGAGAACCTCGTCTTGCCACAGCTTTATTCCCAAACTAATGATGTTATTAATTCAGAATGAAAATTTCTAGTAACGAATGGGAAATGGAAGGGAAAGTTTCACTGGCAATACTTACTACTCCAAAAGGAAAGGGTTTCGTTTCCAAATGTTGTATTCGTATTCCATCTCCTCTGAAACATTTAAAATGTCTTAGGAATCAAAAAGATATGGAAAGCTAAATTTAATAGTGAAGTACCACAGTATTTTGCAGTTTTTGATAGTATACTTACGGCTCACGACTTGCATGTCTGATTGTTTCCCAGGGGAATTTTTGAGGAATTACAGATGTTGATCTCTGGAATAAGCTTTCCGGATCTCCTGGATTTTCTTCATAAGCGAATTCTTTTTGATGTTGATCTCCACTACTTCTTCTTACTGTTTTTGAGCTTCTGTAAGTTTTATTTTAAAAAATCTTAGCTTTAAACAAAATTTAGGGGTTTGTTGTAATCATTTATTATATTTACGCGATCTCCTCAAAAAGAGAAAGCTGTTTACCTTGCAAAGGGAACAACTGCTAAACCAACATCGTAATTTCTGTTGTTTTCCTTTTTACTTTGTTCTCGTGTTGAAACACTGCAATTGTTTTGGATAGGAAGAAGTTGAAATCCCTCGTATGATAATGACCGATCCGTCAACGTCTTGTACATATTATTCCAATATTCAAAAAGGAAAACAGTTTTGGAAAAGAAGGACAAAGTAAAGAAAAAGATTTGAGATGGGAGTAAAAATGCAAAGCTGTGAAAATGGTTTTTATTTTGTAGTCGACGCACGCGCGCGCTAAAAAGCGCGGGAAAACGAAACAAAATCCTTTTCTTGGGGTTCCTGTGTATTTTTATAGAGATCACCTGGGGCGAGAATATTTTGTGCTCATGCGCATTGTAATACAGCTGACAAGTTTGTGGGCTCAGTCAGGTTGAATTAAGTTTTCGTGTCACACGAAAGAAATTTTTATTTAAAAAATTAAAGATTTTCACATAAATGCAGAGATTATCGTCACTCGCAAGACCTCTCTCAAGGCCTGTAAGTAAACCTTTTAATTTTGTTTCTGTTTGGTTGGATATTATTCATGTTGTAGTACTTACATTTAAGTAAGTTGAAGATCCTGTCATGTCGTATGTTCCTATTGTCTCTCCTGAACATTGCATAACTAGTAAAATAATGATCTTGCATCTTTACTCATTTGTGCTCTGCAGTGATCTTTACCCCTTGGATATTAACTCTGTTAGAAGTAGACTTTATTATTTTTCTGTTTCCACAATTTCTACATTTTTTTGAAGTTGCACATGTAAGTTCTTAATACGAGACGTTTTAGATTATAAATGTAGCTACTTTAGCTGTAAATCCAAGCTTTATAATAGTCTTGTTAGGCCTAAAATAGAATATGCAAATTCTGCTTGGTATCCATATTTAC
>WUAP02140948.1:0-12219 GCA_015163945.2 Stichodactyla helianthus
CCCCATTTTTTATTTGCTTGTTTTACTTCTTATATGTTTTTCTTTCATCATGCAAAATTTTAAAAAATCTGTCTAGAGGATCTTTTGCCCATGAACGTCCTTAAGAAAAGAAGCGTTCGCTTCAGAGGCAGATCCAGGATGTTATTTTTGAGGGGGGTACACCATTCATGTTCGGGACTCGAACACCAAAAGTGAATAATATTAAATCCATAATTGACTGTAATAGGCTCATCTTGGAGGGGGTTTGCACCCCCCTGCAACCCTCCCCTGATCCCTCCCCTGATCCCTCCCCTGCGATTGCTCTAAACTCTTCCCCACATTTTCACAGGTGAGTTTATTTTGTCCGGAGGTCGGTACACTGACCATCAGAGTGGACCAGGATTTCGCTTCATTTGCCTGAACTGCGCAAGCGCCACCGACAGCAACAGCCAGAAAACTAAACATTTCGTTCTTGACCTCTCAACACAAACTGAAGAATGGAAGATTACCTTAGACTTTCTTCCAAAAGCATGGTTTCATTTTTCCTTTACGTGGCATCTGGACCACGGCCTTAAAGTTTATAAAAATGGTAAACTAGTTGTGAAGGACACTACAGCAAGAACGGTCAAGTTTCCCTCCCTCAGTCCTACTTACGAAACTATTACTCTCGGGCGGCCAAATAGTATTTCTAAGCTGCACAAGTATGGGAAATTCGATATTGGTCACTTGGTAATCTGGAGATACGAGCTGTCAGCATATGAGGTAGAGGTAGCGTTTCTTACTGTACTGGCCAAAACTACCAAGTCATTAATTTGCTGTCATTTCAAGAAAGGTAACTAATCTCTTTCTAAATATATAGATGTTATTGACAGAGCGTGAGATCGGGCGTGAGCGCGATTTTTGATTGAGGTGAATCGCTCCTGCAGCTAGAATCACAGAAAAATTCTTCCGTGTAAACGGGCCTTAAACTGTGGGCTATATTACCAACGAATGATCATCTCCCTACTCGGCTGATGTACTAGATCCTGGACCCTCTTGCTTTTCGAATGCTATACCTATTTATAACGTATAACTGTTGTCTTGTTATTGTTTTTGTTGTGTTCAAATTTCTTTGTATTTTCCAAGAAACTCGCATTTATCCGCTGTAGGTGCGCATTCCAGCATGCTCGTAAGTTCGATAGCACAGTGACAGAGATGGCGAAAGTATGCAGTACCTGCAGCGACACAATTTAAGAGAACCTGTAAATAATAAACAGCATATAATGTGTGTAAGAATTCTTTCTAAGAGTTCTTTCTAAATCTTTCTAGTGTAAAATGTTGAAGAGGAGGAGGAAAGACTTTGCATTTCATGGGCCCACCTCTTTGCTCAGCGTTGATTTAACATGGGTCATCCCTTAAACACTGACACAAAAATTGATAACCACCCTTGACTAGTGTTCATTTTCTTCTGAACCCTCCCTTATATATGTACAGGCTGAGTTATTAAAACCCACCCCCACCCCATCCCTCTTTTACCACTCCCCCTTGCTTTATGGCCCGTCTCTAATGTTTAATTTTGGTTTCAGGCCATCCTTGTCTGGTGAATCCTTGTTCTGATGGAGCGTCTTGCAGAAATATTGACGAAAAATACCCATGCATCTGCCCTGACATCATCGAACGGCCCTGTACTGATGGTGAGTGTTAAGGCCTATACACACTAAGGGTTTTGCTCCGGGAGCAGACTCCAGGGTCGTTTTGCTCCTTCGTTTGTACCAAAGAAAAACGTTGTGGCGAAAGCAGAATTTTACCACCGACTAACGCTTCCTGATATTAAACTGGTTAAATATCAGCGACCATGACCACACCATGCAGCAAGCTCCTGCAGCATGCTCTCTCGTGTGTACTAGTTGTGCAAAATGACCCGGAAGTCTGCCCCTGGAGCAAAACCTTTAGTGTTTAGGGACCTTTATACGTCTCTTATTAGTAACCGGGACATTAGTAACCGTAATTTCATCTTCTGTTTTCCCCACGCGTCATTCCCTTGAGTATTTGCTGTTGTTGTTTTCCAGTGGCAACTCTTGAGAAGATATAATAATGAATGAAATTCAAACAATAGATCATAATCCCTCAAACCTATAAATGCAAAAATGTTAGGGCCCATAGGATTAGGTCTATTAGGTCATAGATCCCTTGCATGTGACATCACTAAAGCCCTGCCTGAGGGTCAGTGGATGGAAAAATTTACATGAAAAAACGCTTTTTAATTCTCAAGAGAAGAGAATTCTTTATTTTTGAACGCCCAATTCGGTATTCAGTTCAAAGACTTTTGTTGTCGTCTTTGTTGTTGTTGTTGAAGTTTCTTTGGACTGATTCTATTTTCCATTCTTCGAATTCATCCCTGTAGGTGCGCGATCGGGCCAGCATGCGCAGGACCCTGAGCTTTGCAAAAGTCTCATTCAAATACGGTACGCGTAAGCTCGATCGCACACTGACAAAGATCGCGAAAGTGTGCAGTACTTGTAGCGACAGAATTTCAGTGCGTTTCTTTGGACTAATTTTATTCCCTAGAAACTCGCAATTATCCCTGTATTGACCGATCTGAAGACTGCGCAATGTTTGCATCTCAAACCGGATACTGTCAGTACCACAAGAGATACATGATGTCCATGTGCGCGAAGTCCTGCAAGTTCTGTAGTAAGTACAACTATGATTTTACTCCCAAAAAGATTGGATGACTTTATTAATGGACCGGGTCTTTTGACATGACGAATCACTCAGCTGTATTCTGACGCTACCCATAAAACAACCCCCCGGCCAGTTCTTGTGCGTGTTCAGTCAGTTGTTCGATTTTAGCGGATTATACATCGCATATGTTTATGCCCGTTACGAAATGGGGAAAATTTAAACGCCAAAGACAGTAGGAAGTAATATTTGTCCGACTAAAGCAATGGATATAACAGCAAACAGTTTAAAAGAAGAAATGCCGGTTTGTTTATGTGATTGTGGCCTTATTATACAGCACAGAGTGACAGTGTTTTCCATCATAATTCTATACCAGTTCTATTTGTTCTGAGGAGTTGAACAACTTATATCTTAACAATACTAACTGTTCTAAGAAATGTTCACTTAATAATGGATAAATAAGTAATAATAAATGCATGTATAGATGGCAAAGTAACCTTGAAACACATTAAGCCAGTCCACCATAAGCTTATTCAGTTACGGCTCGCTAGCTTGGCTTCAAAGCAATCAGATGCTGATGTTAAAAAGCGTGCACACGCATGTTTTAAGGGAAACATGCAAAAATAAACAGGAGTTGCTAAGTTAAATCAGTGCTGAATTAACTGCACTGTTTTAGATCTGCGCATGTGCAACATGATGCACCTCGCTGACCCAAAAACGGCAAGGTGTACTTCAAGAATGATTTACACATTTGTTTTCATTACTACCAATTTAGAATCCCTTTTTCTATTTTGTTTCGTATTTTCTCTATAATTTCTTAAGTTCATTTTTTTTATTTTCTTGTATTTTTCCGTACTTTTTTCTAAATTTTTCTATTATGAATAAATCATTTTTCTTTTTACATCATACAACGTCAATCCTAGGCGTTCAAATATGTTTTCCTCTACCTTTATATCGACACCTCAAGGACTTTTGATTTCCAAACCTTTATCATTTGTAGTAAACAGCTAATGTTAAATCTATATCAACTTTAAAAAGTACTGAAATAAGCCGATTGCACGAGGGTTTATTAAGTGCATGAATGAAGATAGATGTCTTATAACGCGCCAGCACATAGTAACTATGAGGCTGTTATTCATTTTCTTGCTCTCCTTGCATGCATGTTTATTGAAAACCTTATTCATGATGTTTGAAAGGAAAGTGTGTTAAGTCATAAGGCATATAGGAGTCGCTTTGATTCCTTTACTCAGGACTACGACTATACAACTATACTGTACTCTTAAAGCCGGGATGGCATCCTGATATGGACCAATATTCCATGTCCTAACTAAGTCTTGTTAGTATTTATTGAACCACTATTAGCCACCCTAGTCACCGCGCCTGCGCGCTTGACACTTGCATATCATATCATATGTTGCATCAAATTGTACTTGCATTCGTTATATCTCATTAACAAATGACTCAGTCGTACTTTAACCCATGTAATGTCATATAATACATTGTATTACCTCTCAAGTTAACGCTGATTTACTCTGAAATGGTGTGGAGTTTACTGATCGGTCCTTGTTGTCTGTCAGTATCTGCCGGATCTCACTGCGCTGATTGGCTCTGTGTTGGTGTGGAGTTTACTGTGGAGTTTATTGGCCCTGTCAGTAATCTCCAGGAAGCCATCTCAGTGTGATACTAATCAGTGCTACAATAATCCATTAACATCAGCTCATCGTTATCATAATCTAAAGTAACACAAAAGCTCCTCAGAATAATGATTTTAGTCATGTACTCCTTTCTTTTCTCGAAACTGAGTTATATTCACCGTTTTCTCTCTCGGTAAAGAAGTTTTAAAAGTATTTTAAGGTCACTTGGAAGAGTTATTGTCTATCTCTGTTTTTCTGAACCAATTATTATTTTTGATTGTTTTATCTTTATGTATAAATTAGCACCAGGAACGATTAGTTTGGTATTCTGTTGTATGACAGCATGTATGACGTCACCTTTTCTTTAGACCGCACTGTGACCTAACAATGAATTATGTTTGCATGCGATGACACGCCCCACTAGCCCCGACCCCCTCCCCTGTTGGTGAACATCTAGCTTAACCCAAGATAGAAAAGTTAGTCGCACTAGGTCTGTTAATGACGGCAATGACCCAAAGCAACGACCCTAATAAATGGAGATCTCTACGACACCTGCACTCAAAGACAGAAATACTAACCAGTCTGGAGACTAAGGCGGCCATGCTGGAGGAGGTGAACGCACTGAATACCATACTTGGCCAAGAATGGACAGTCTTCTGTCACGTGAGACAGTATGTTAACAATCACACGAGCACTACATGGCTGTCACGTGCATGTAACTATGACTACACCTAATTGCAAATCCACAACTCCACAAGCTCCTTGGACTTCTGAAAGTTCTTTTATGTTTTTATTTCTTGACATTTTTGCACAAAAGTTTAAATTCTAACTGTGTAAATATACGACAAAGAAACTTGGACTCGAAACTTCTCAACAAGATTAAAAAACAAACTTTTTTCCTGTTAGCAGAGTCACCCTTCTCGTTTGTCGGAAAACGAACCAAAGAAAAAAACAAGATTCTGATAGCAGTACTTAAAGACATTTTTATGACCCAATTGATTATTTAGTATTTTATTTGCCTTTTGTTTACAATTAACAAGGTAAAGGCATGATTTGTTCCTCCTTTTGTCGTTTTTTATATGCATGTTTTGCCTTTACCTTAGTTTCAGTTTAACTGGCAAAAGATTTACTAAAATGAATGGATAACTTAGAATGAGTTCCAGTCAAAAAGTGAGGGGAAAAAACCCTCTCAACTTGATAGCAAAAACCATAATAACCACAAAACAAATATTTCCATAGATAGAGAGCATGATGTTTTCGATTTATTCTTAACACCCTATGCATCCGATTAGAAATAATCATAAAACTCTCATTAGGGGCGATTCCTTATTACGTTTTCTGATATCCATCTGAACTCGCGCGGTTTTCTTCTTAACCTTGTATTTGTATTGAACCCTAGTCTAATGGACTACAAAAGCCTTTGATAATATCTTTTTAATGGCATTTAAAATTCCCTTGGATTTGAAAACCCGTCATGTTGTAGACACATCTATCACACGAGAACAGAGTAAAATATTCTAATATTAACTAGATTCCTACAGAATATGTGCCTAAAAATCAGATTGATAAGATGCTTTTGATTAGAGATCTTGATAAGAATCAATTCGAGATATTATCAATATAATCATGCGTCAACATTTATTTTTGCGAGTCAAGAAAAAACGAAAGAAACTAAAGAAGAGCAGGGGGAAAAATGAAAATGGAAACGAAAAAACTAGATTCAATAACAAAACAAAGTAAAGCAATAGAATCCTTTTAGTTTGGTTTTATGTTATGGTTTCCTTTTGATCCGCCATTAAAATTAGAAATTCGTAACATAAGTTCAGGCTTTTAACTCATTTGGGACAGAATTCTGAGTTTAATAATTCAAAATAAACTAATAATACTACTGTTCGACAAGGCTCGTTAATTTTTCATATTTCATTTCGATTTTAAAAGGGACGTTTTTTCTTTCATTAAAGAGAATTTGACAACTCATTTATGCCCCATAAAGAATCCATTTTATTCATCATTAATGGTTTATTTACATACTGAGACGAAATTAGAAAACGCAGACATTTTCCATCGAGGATTATTTTTCCATGGTGCGTTTGTTGTTGTTGTTGTTGTTGTTGTTGTTGTTGTTGTTGTTGTTGTCGGATATATAGTTATTATGAATCAAACCTTGACAATAACTAAGAAAATTCCATCAATTTTGATCCATGGACGACTAAACTAGAGTCCTACGAACTATAGAAGCAAATACTGAACTGCACCAACTTGAACTGTGTTCATCATGTGAGAGACATTTTGCCATGTATTCAATAAATGTTCTAGATTGTTCAAAAAAAAAAAAAAAAAAAAACATTCGCTTAATTTTTGATTGCAGCTTGTCTTGGTCAATCTCAATAAAAAACAATAAATTTTGGGTATTGAAATGCAACTTTTAGATGTTTTTGGTATCAAAATGTCTCAACAATGTGTTGACATGTGTCACCGGAGACTGAAGAAATGAGACTAGAGATGACCCACCATCAAAAATACAGGAGTCAGTTTTCTTTTTCTCATACATTAATCATGATTTCACTAAATGTTACCTTCCCCTACGTTGAAACATTATTGTGGATGTTTGTGGTTTGAAGGAAATTTTTGTTATTAAACAGCAAAAGTATGGTCAGACCTTCAAGCCGCGATGAATACATCATCACTGAACAACCTTTTTGCTTGAAAATCTATAATTTTTTTTTTTAAAAAAACAGATTATGAAGAAAGGCTTTTAAAATGTACTTTTCCAGTAAGGAATTTAGGATTTCTAAAACTACAAAAGACTCATTTAGCGTTTTACCCGATGCTGGCTTTAAAATGCCTTTTACGAGTCCTACCATGCCGCTATAATGAAAATTTTCCTCACTTAAACGAATATATCAATACATGCACGAACAAATTTGAAAAACAAATTTTAACGAGCCAAAAAGTCATTCTTGGCTAATCTTGCTCGGTAAATTCCAGATCTGTCTATTTTACTCCTAGAATGTTCAAAACGTTTAGTGTCGATGTAAAAATAACATCAGGTTTTTTGCACTTAAATCAAGCCAATTGTAACACAATGTGTGAAACAGAAAGGAAATTAACACACACACCGCGTTTTTGAAATTCATCAAGCCTGAGGGCGTTGGGACAAGTCAGCTGCAAAAGCCGAGTTTAAAACAGGAGCGGCGGAGCAATTTTGAAAGTTTGGGGCTAGCTTAGTAAATCCCTTACCGCTTGATAGTAGAGCATGTATGTCATTCTAGTAAAAAGTGGGGGAGCTTCAGCCCCCCTAGCCCCCCCGTCTGCGCCGCCCCTGTAAAATAAAAATGGCTGTGACTTTTGAAGGAAGTTAAAATATCAATTTATCACTCGCTTAAAGAATACTGAAGCTTTGCATCTAATGGCAACCGATTTTAGTCACATACCAACATCCTCAGTGAAACGTTTGGTCTGGAAGAACTTAATAAATCGAGTTTAGGTATTTTGAATTGAGTAGTGTTTTTCTTAAGATATTCAAAAAAAATTGCCTAAAAAACAGAATGAGAAATAGAATAAAAAACTTAGAAAGCCATGTGCCGGACATGTATGGATGTTTATTTACCCATTCTTTCCTTTCCAAACACCAGAGCGAAATGAATAGATCGTCAAAAGAAAAAACTGACCTCGGTTTACTTACTGTTAACCATCGATACGTCTAGTACGTAGTCTCATAAATAATATTTCATCAGGTCCCGCAAAAAAAAAAAAAATATATATATATATATAATATATATTGACGACTTGTATTCTTTATATTATAGTTTCATAGTTCTCCTTTTAGACATCTTTTATTAGCCTCAATTTAATATTAAAAAACATAATCACACCAAATCGACTTCGAAAATTATGCATGATATTAAAAACCGTGGACGAGAAAGCTTGTTTTTGAAATTGGACTCGATCATTCAGATCTTGACGAAGATTATCGAGTGTTTTGAGCTTAAATTTCGATTTTCTTCCTAACCACACGAGACGCAATTGGGTTATCTTTATATCAAGTGAAAAACACCTATGGAAACGACATTTTTAGATAAATATTAAATGTGTTTTCAAAGTCCCTCTTTTCCAATACACATATGACTATTAACGTCGGTAAACTAGCCGTGAATTAAAATCGTACATATATTCAAGATCAGCCCACTTTTCCTTTCGTCACATCTTAAGAGGATAGGCTCAGTATTCGTAGGGAATTGAAAGTCATAGCTTTTCTGTCTGCTGTAAGTTATATTGTTATGTGTAAGGCCACAAAAACGCGTGGTTTAAGAGAGCATAATGAAGTTTTATTATCGTCGCTGTAATCGATATTAGCGTGAACTCATTGGCTCTTGCACCTCTCATTGAGCGATCGTTATACGATCGTCTGTAAAGCCTTCGGAAGGTAATACCAAAGTTGCAGAGGATCTTAAATTTAATTAAACGCAGAGTACAAGCTTCTCTCAGGATCATCGCTTGTGATTGGCTCCTTTTGTACGCGGCCACCTGTTCTCGGCGCTATGTCATTTCCCCGGCTTTAGCTCAATGTTTTGACTTGAAAATAGTGAATTACAAGTTAGCACATTTCAATGGCAAAGACGTTTGTTTTTATTACTGGCGTTTGAATCGTCATTTTGTTTTGTTTTCTTTTAACATGGAGCTCGTCGTAAGTCTGTCACCATTTCAAAGATCACTATTCACTAGCTTTCATTCATAAACGCTGGCCGTACTCGATCGTTCAACATGCACAGTTCGTCCGTTGCACTTCCCTCTCGCCGAGGGAACCACTTGCAGCACTTTGCACTTGGGGTAGTCTTCCTTATGATTCTTTGTGTTGAACTTTGTAAACCTTCAGGAGATGTGAATGGAGACGGTTCGTCAACAGCAATGCCTCCTTTACAAACATCAGCACCTGACGGCTCGCATCTCAAGACGACGAATGTGCCCGTTGCTACACCACGATTAAGCGAAAAAGCAAACGATATGAGCTCTCGTGCACCAACTCAAACGGGCAAAAAGACGGATGTTACATCAGCTCGTAACGAAAAAAAGAATTCGCAAGGGTCTATTCGTATCATTAGCAAAGAATCTCGATCGATGAGTACAAATCAAGATGAATCGGATTCTACGAAACAAGATACAAAAGGTTCTTCGTACTACAATCCGAAAACCGTCGCTTCTAACGCAGAAACGTTACTTCAATCCGTATTCATCAAGGACAGAAGTAGCACAAAGCCCTCACGATCAGTGAGCTTGCCATGGCTGTATTCAAAGAACGAGAAGACGTTGTGGCCCAAAGAAAACACTAATCCTAGTGTACACAATGTTGGCAAAACACCGGATGCCGGCGAGTCTACGGATTATAGCTCCAAGACTACAGTTACAAACCTATTGCCTTCGGAAAAAGTTGATGGAGAAAACAGGATGACACTCTCTCCCACTCCCTCTATAAAATTTAAAGGTTTTATGTCAAGTGCGATAGTTGCAAACGGCGGAAATAAACCGCCAGTTTCATCTCCTTTCACAGGTTCTGTCGAGGTAACACAGAGGAGTGTGGTTCACCCAGAAGCAAGCCCATCGTTTTTAGTTCCTCATTTGGTTCTTACTCCGGGTATCGGATCCCAAACGGTGCTACTACAACCCGAGGTATCTAAAATACAGAGTCAAAGAATGCTGACTGTATCTCCAACCCCTACACCTTATCCGACGGTGCCGCGTCCTCATTTTTGCGATATAGGGCTAAGTCAGTCGTGCGTTTGTATGAACTGCCAAGGTAACACAAATCAGGGCTTTGCGTGTTGTACTGATATTCTAGACCCAGCAGCACTCAACGAAGGGGTTATGCTTACGATGACTTCAATCTCTGCACTGGATTTCCTCACCAAGCAGCCTACACTTCAGAAGCTCTTGGGCGAAATTGTAATGGAACACTGCAGCCAGACATCGTGCATTCAAGATATTCATTCCAAGAGATTAAGAAGAAATGCTTTAAGAGATGACACAGAGCGGAATTCGGGTACAAAGGAGCCTGAACAATACATTAGATCATGGGACGGTTCACCTATAATAACTAGTAATACCGTCAGACCTTATACACCGAGAAATCCACCAACTGAGAATGTGTTATCTACGACTAGAACAGCAACGACTCCACCCCTAACGAGACCTGTAGATGTTAAAGTGGTGGTGTTTAAAATTGCCCCAAATGCTGCTCAAAATAAGAAACTTTCCACGGGGCTGTACGTGTCCATTACTTCCCTTGTTGGTGGAACTAACAGGACTTACATTCTTAAATCCGATGTTTTAGCCAAGCTTATCCGCAGAAAACGAGACGTATTTAAGAGAAAGTTAAATATCACGATTGACTCTGTGACAAACTGGCGAACTACTGAATCTAGTAGCCCGAGGGGAGAAGAATCTGCTACACAGTCAGGAATCACGCCGTCCCTAGGAGTATCAACAATCCCAGGTAGGGCATCATCCGGTGGACCGGGGGACACACAGGGTGTGGCCCGGTATTTTGGTACAGCTCCACTTCCTCCCTACTTTAAAGGTCGGCAAGGTCTTTGAAGTTTCCATGACAACAGTCGAACGCCCTGTGTGAGCCCCCTTAAACCCACAGTTCTTCGTCGGCTGCGCCCTGGTGTTTTTGTTATCGCAGTTTAAAGATAATTCTAGAAGAATTGTCAAGTGGATTGGGGCTTGCACAGAAGGTGTTCTGCTAGCTTTTTTCCAGTGGGCTGTATCTCAATATCCCGCCGATATTTTAACCTTATTCAATTAAGTATTTCCTAGTGTAAATAGTTATTTGTTAGTGTAAATTAAGTACTCATAAGCTGCCATAAAACGAAAAAACACAACTGATTGCCAAGTTTTGTATTAACGAAATGAAGTCTATTTTTGTCCATATTCATAGTATTTATTTGTCCATGTTACGTCATTCCTCCGTCCCACACACTTGTGTGCATATGTTCACATTGCGGTTTATTTCCCTTCTATAAAGATTTCAAGAAGTCCCTTGGCGAGCTCGCTTTTCCCCTTATTACTTTCATTCAACCGCAAATCCTTCCAACTATAATAATGGATTACTTTATTCATTAACAATTTTTGTTCAAAGTAGTCAATTTATCGATTTATTTTGCGGCCTCACGCGATGATGGATTTTTGGGAGCGAATGCATCATGTGCAGTTAGTTATGGTCAATTAGAGCTTAAATCGAACTCACGCAAGCACAAGTCCTCACGAAAAGCTCCTGTGCAACCAAGTGCACACACATAATGTTGCAAAATTCCTGTGTTTTGAATGCCCTGTGTGTGTGTCTGTCGCCGTCTAAATGTTAAAAACTGTTGTTAAACGTCATGTTCATTCCCTTGAGTATTATTTTTTGTTACTCGCTTGCGATGCTGAGAAGAACTTTAATATGGATGAGCCTTAGGCAAAAAAACCTTATTCCCAAGAGGTTGGCACGGTCTTTACGCCCATGGTAAAGAGGAATGGTCAATGATAGTTAGAGTTGCTCTCGGCTCCGCCTCGAGCAACTCTTACGCTACCATCGTGCTCTCCCAACTATCCACGGGCATCCAGAACTAGATTTACGCACAGCTAAACATTGACCATTCCTTAAACAGCAGATCGTATATTTTGACTGCAATGCATGAATGAACCTAAAAAGTTATATAATGCAAAATATCATGGAAAAATCTATGTTTGCCGATATTTGATCTAATTTGGATTTGTTTGCTGTTTAATTTTTCATATATAATGTTTATCCAATCAGCCATAATGCATTTGAGTTTTGGATTGTTCTTTGTCCGATCTTTTTTCTTGTTCTTCTTTCTTGGGCTGCGTACACCTACTTGCAAGAAGGTTGTCATAGGAAAAAAGAACATTTGTAGTTTAGTGAGATAGGAATAAATTAAAATGA
>WUAP02140959.1:0-12216 GCA_015163945.2 Stichodactyla helianthus
TATGGATTTCCGAGCTTGACCGGCGATTAAGTGCCGTTCCGTCATCTTAGGGGTTAGAGAATCTTTGCCGAAGCATTAGGGGAGAGGCTGACCGGCACCCAGACCATATACGACCAACCCCTTGCTCTAACCACGGTTCACGTTGATTTGAAAGAGCAAAATAATCGAGTCTATCTGGTGCACTGTTTTCGGCGGTATTGATATACTAAATTTTTGTAAGCGATAGACGAGTGGTTAAATGCGTCGTGCTTTAAAGACAGTTAGTCAAGTTCGATAGGGCTGGGTTAGCACTCGAATGGGTGACCACTGATAGCATCTTGGTGAATTCTGAACTTTTTCTTTTTCATATACGATTTTATATTTTTCTTCGTTAGAAGGTTTTAGTCTTTTTCTCCCCTATTTCGGGAACTTTTAACGTGCGCGAGCTTAATCAAACGCTAGGACAATTTTTCTACAAGTGAAAATAAAAAATAAAAACTCAAAAAAATCGTCTTTTATTTATTTTCTTTACTCTGGATTCGATATTAGGTTCTTTCTTGAAGTTTTAGTAAAAAATGCTGTGAAGAAAATCGTTGTCGTACAGATTTTCAAGCTTGCACAATTTCTTCGCACGTGCTGTACAAACTTGTCAACCCAAATTGCGTCAGCAACGGTAAAATCCATCAACTCTCCCTCGCACGGGAACTTTTGACATGGACAACAAGAAGCGCCACTGCTTTCTTTGGACACATTTAAACAATCTACTTTAGGTGTAGACGCCATTTTTTCGTGTCCTTCCAAACAAGCCATAGATGCTTTGCAAACTCGACGAACCAAGTCTCCGCTCGATTCGGGAAAGGCGAATTAAAATCTGCGCTCGATTTTGGCTCTTAGAATGCTTCTACGTTTGCATTTATTATAAAATTGCAATTGCGTTATCAGAATTAGGACGACTTGGATGATTAAAGATAGCGTTATTTAGTTTTGAGCCTGATGTGAATGCTTGAATAATGCTCGAGCTGGATTAATAGTATGAAAAAAGATGTTTAATGAAAAATTCTCTCGAGTTATCGGTCAAAAAACGGTTCTTTGCTGAGGGTTTTTTAATGTATTCGGACTACTGAAACTCTCTCCAGTTTCTAGAAAGAAATCTCTAGGCCCGTTTGCGCCGGCGCGCATACTGCGCAGCGGAGATACGTATTACTGATTGGGTTTTAATTGTTGTTGTTGTCGTTGTTGAGGTTGCGCATGCATTTTTTCCTTGTCTTTTTTTTTCTTTCTTTTTCTTTTTCTTTTTCTCTCCTTCCTTCCTTTCTTCCTTTGCCTTATTTTCAAGTTTCTAAGGCTTATTGTAGCAGAGACTCGCCGCTCTACAGGCAAACCGTTAGCGCATTTCGCCAACTGTGAGAGTTTGAGTGGGAAACGACATGACAGGATCGTATTCTTACTTTACTACTTTAACTTAACTATCATGCTTAATAACAGCTAGGGATTTAACGAAAATAACTTATCGATCTAAATGCGTCGCGAGAAGAGCTTTGTTTCTGAGATTTCCGGTAATGTTTTTAGAATCTCTGTACATCGCCTGACAGCAGATACTATACTCGAGGGAGGCCGCGTGACGAGTACGAGCGATGCTGGACCTGGCATCAAAATGAACACAATTCAGGACTGACAAGGGAAGAAAATATTGCGATATAATGCGAGATAAAGTGAGGAAAGTATGTTAGAAGAGGGATCTAGCTATCCAGCTTATGATTGAGTTGGGGGGGTAAAAATCGAAGTGAAATCAAGGGAACAGCGTTCAGAAAGTTTGGGAGTAAAGAAGAAAAGATCGAAAAAATCGAATAGAAGTATAATGGGAAATGGTAGATTGCTTTTGATGGAGTTGGGGAATCAGTATCATCGATCATAGTGTAATCAAGGGACCAGCGATCAAAATCTTTCAACAAAAATGCGTCATCTATCAAGAAAATCAGATATTCTTCGCCACGTGTCTGAAAATACCGACGTTTCAACTAAGCGTGGGTCGCTCAATATCAGATTGATTAATCCTTCCTAGAAAGTACTAATCTTGAAACTAGAACCCACGTGTTGATATAATCCCTTTTGTTATAGACGAACATGCATAAGTTAGAGAGTCTTAATTCAATATTAAAACTGCCAATGGCATTGATAACGTATTATAACGTACGCATGATGTACGGATTCTAGTAAACTCTCTATTAAAGAGATATGGCAGTTTTAATTTAGTTCAGAGATAATAATCAAAACTTATGACCTGTTATATTCTATTTGAAGACTAACTATTCCGTGTTACAAGTTTTCTATGCTTGCTGAGACTTGTCAATGTAAGCCGGAAAATAAACATTCGATATTCAAACATTGTAAAAATAAAATCTCTTGCATAAAGATTTTTATGTCATCCGAAAGGGATTAAGTAATTTTAGTATACAAAAGGTCTAAAAATAAACTTAATAACTCTAAATTTGTTCGGAAATTCTAACCGTATACGATTAGATTACAATTCAAGTCGATCTTTGGGCTTTAACTAGTAAATTAGATTTTGGATTTCTAGATTTCTGTAAGTTATTTTTAAAGAAAACACTTAAAAGTGTTTGCGAATTAAAAACAAAAAAAAGTGCTGTTTCGTAAAAAAACATGCAACATCCAAAAAACTTGTTCTTTATGATACATCGCGATTTGATGTTTTCTTCAATCCCACTGTAGAAATCGTTAAAGTTTTCTTTGACAAAAAACGCGACGCACTTTGGAGTTATCTTTGTCTTATTTTATTCCAGAATTAATCACACGTCATCTTTCATTCGCATTGACCAAGAGTCATAAAACCAGCATTGTTTTAGATTGAAGTACAATTTGCTTTAAGTAACTCCTAATGATAAAGAGCGTATTTAAATGGTCATTAATATTTTCTTCACCGGTATTTGTCAAATTATACTCCAGTTTAATTATACTCGTCGCAAGGTTGTCTTAACGTTTGAGACTTATCGGTATTTAAAATATTTTCTTTGTGTTTAATTTGTAATAAGATTTTTGTGGAGTTCAAAAAGACAATATAAAATCGTGGGCTTTCTGAACTGTAAACGAGGCGTATCACCGTAAGACCCTTAAAACTCAACAACCCCCTTGGAGATTCCAATTCTTTAAGCGCATTAATATGCTCGTGGTAAAAAAAAGTTAATTTTTGACCGAGAATACATTTGCGCAACTCCTCCTGACAAGTGTACGAGTGGGAAAACTGAAGACGAAGCGCGCATGAATAAATGCACCCGCACGACACTCACTAATCATTCGGTTAACTAAGTCTCCTCGGTGTAGAACTATCGGCAGAAGCAAGAATAAACAGGTAAGTGATTGATAATGGAAGAACATTTTACGCAAAAATATGAATATGGTGAAAACGTCGAATGGGAAAATGGAAAATGAAGCGGAATTTAAGTTACGTCGATTGCGCCGGTGTGAATATTCAGTCTTCCGAACCAGAGGCTCATCACTAAAGCGTTCGACAACATTTTAAAGAAGAATTCAAAAACTGATTTTTGCGAAGGGAAGAAAACCGGAGAAAAATCCCTTGAAGCACAGGAGAGAACCACCTAAAAACTCTACTCGCATGTAAGGGATCGAATCCGTGTGAGACAATGCATTGCCAATTGTACGCATTCATCGCGGCGCACACCATCCATGCTTCCTATTTGGAATCATAGTTTCAAACGCATTTGTTATTTATGATTTTACTAGCGGGGAAAATTAAGTAAAAACTTTAAAGATTGAAATAGGAATTTCGCGCGCAACAGGAGGTAGTCTAATAAGCAATCTGGTTAAATTAGAAACCTTATTTTTGGATATTTAGGTTCAACGGGGATATTAGAATCAGGGAAATATTGCGCAATGGTAAGAATGATAAGATAACATTCAGCGTGAAGCTTGAATTCAGCAAACAAGCTTCTCATAATGAAAAGCACGCGAAACACATAACCATGACTATAAAAACAGTTAAAACCAAGGGCAAAAATAAGTAAATAATTAATTCAAGCTTTAAAGAAAATATCAGTGAAAATTATTCGCTATGGTATAAGACGCGCACAAATATATCATTAAAGGCATTAAAGAGACAAAGAAAAAACTACACTGACTGAAATGATGTAATGCGGATTATTTATATTACTAAACCCTAACCAGGCTCAAAAACGCTGAGCAAATGATTATTTAATGTCCGGTTTTTACCATGGGAAACCGGATTCCGTTCACGCGTTGATATCAATAGACTTTTATTGATCATTAAGGGAATTGATAAAGTTTCTCGAAGAAAGGGATTACAGTGTAGACCATACTTCACTCAGCCATATTGAGCTAGGTTTTTGTTATCACGCAGTTTTGTTATTAAAAATACTTAGGAACGTAAATATATATGATCTAATTCCAAATGTTTTTTCTTTAAAAAGAAAGGCCAGGCAAAATGATGGTTTAATTTCTTTAATTTACCGGTCTTGAAGAGAGGTAGAAAAAGGACTACATTAAGATTTTTCGTACGTGCCGTTTCGTGACCGTCATGTTCAGATGCCGTTTCCCGCATTCTGTTTGAATGGATGGTAGTGCCGTTTTCGTATGAGTAGGAAACATACAGTACTGATGACTTAAAGCACATACACAGTGCGGTATGCAGTAACACTGAAATGGCTTCCCATAAAAATGGTTATCGTATGAGTGAAACGTAAGGTACTGATTTACAGCACATGTACACGGTACGGTATGCAGTAACACTGAAATGGCTTCCCATAAAAATGGTTAACGGATGAGTGGGAAACGTACGGTACTGATTTACAGCACGTACACAGTACGGTACTGCGTGTGGCCCCCCCTTTTTTTTTTTTTTTTTTTTTTTTTTTTTTCACCCTATCACCCTATCACGAGGCGTAGTTACGGTTACAGTATAGTACGATGTATAATACAGTACGACTACGGCCATCGGTTGTCATCTGCTATGCCGAGGCTGCTGTTGATTCAGGTGAATGCCATCAATTCTGTGAGTATCGCATATAGTAGCTAATAACGTTACAATATCAATGATTAGTGCATAGCGCCTACAATAGGTGCATAAGGTTTTAAGAATCCTTGCTGTGTGCTAGCTTCGCAAACTCGTGGAAAACCTTATCAGTCTCAATAGTGCTCAGTAACTGGCTAAGCAAGATAAGGCAAGAGAGCTATAGAAGTCAGGCTTGTTCTACAACTACAGAATGGATTATTTTCCAATAGTTCTATCCCTCCTGGAAAGAGCTGTATTCAAATCACAGGGAGACAGGGAATCGACAGGAATTACACCTACCGCGTGCGCGTTTAGCGAACACCAACCCGCACAACAAATTAGTAGATATTAGTGGATGCTTTTAGTTTGTGCGAAAAATATTAGGACACAGGATTGGCCTAACAGTTTCGAAGATGACACCAGATTGCAACCTGCCCTTCGAGCTAGCGCCGCCATCTTGGGCCTTGCAAAGAGAAGGCTACTGCGCAGCACTTTAGCTCTTTTTTTTTTCAAGCTTGCCCATTTTTTCCCCGATTTTTTTCCTGCGCAAATTCATCATCTATTGATGTAGTGGCGAAAAAGTAATAAGAGCTCTGAAAAGCAGTGCGGGAAAAAAATCCAACAATTTCCCCTACTGCCCTTGTAAAGGGTCAGCATAAAGGCTACGAAAGGCGCGCAAGCCTTCGACCAAAAAATCGGCCTCAATCCTCTCTTTTCCTTGATGCTTTCATAAAAAGGATGACGGAAACTGAAAGCTGGATGCTTTTAGTTTGTTATATTTCAATTATCTCATCGTCGCATCTTAATTGTTTTTAATTATCTGAACCAACGTGTCGTGGGCACAGAGAAATGTTTTTCAGTTGCCATGAAACATTTCAGTCTTTGCTAAGAAAATGTGAATACAAGAAATTAACTGAAATTTCATTTACAGCAGAGAAGGCAACGTGTTGATCGTTATTTGATAAAGTTGTTTCAACAATAATATGAATTTCACCACACCGCAGTGGCATAGCTAGAGTTTCAGATCTGGTGCGAGGATATTTTTCTTGACACTTTTATATGAAAGGAAAAAAAATGAACAAGTGGTTTGTTTCATGACATCATGAGAATGCATATAATAGTACAGCTGATTTGCTGGATAGTTTAAGGACACTGTTTACTTTTCTCCATGGTAACGTCATAGCCAAATCTTCGATTCAGAATTAAAAAGGGGGGTGGGGAGGGGGGAAATGTCTCTCTTCGCTACGTCACTATCAGACCATGGCCACTAGTATACCCTTCATCAGTCTCGATTAAGAGGCATTTCAGATTCGATCTTTTTGCCTGGAGGCGACCTTGTATGTAAACCTAAAGTAAGGTAGTAAATCTAAGCAAAACTCTAGTTAATTTACCCAAAGCTTTCGTCCTTTCTTTTCTCTTCAGTCCCCAAGGGGTCGTGCCCATCACATTCCTGCTTAAAGTTTTCTGTAATCAACGAGTTTGAAATTACAGAATAATGGAAATCTTTTCTCAGATAGTCTTCGTGGAGTATTACATCCAGGAAGGCCAAAGGCAGATTTATGCCGCGAGATCTAGACACATCTTATCTTATTATATTAACGCAAGATTGCGATGTATAATGAAAGTAAGGCATTAAGCTGCCCAGGGGTCTTGAATTGTCTTCAGAGAGGCGGGGGGTCTGGCTGGCTTAAATAATAAGACTTTACAAATCGACCACTGAATTTTGCTATGTATAATAGTGTCTGGGTCTATAAACTTTGTCAATAATTAGATTTTATGGGACTTAGACTGGCCGGCTTTCTTTGGTCGGTGGCAATCTAGTCAAGGCAAATTAAACAATGCTTTTCTGAAGAAAATAACCGGCGAATGTGCGGGAACTCATTTTTAATGTTTACTCAATAGTTATGGAAACTGGTTGGCTACAGATGTTACAATTGTTCAGTTCTGCAACTAGATTTTTAATAATATATGAAACTATTTAACAATTTCCTAAATCTTATTATGAATATCTTGGAACGCGCGACGCCCACATGAAACTCTACTTCAACAGAGGGAGCTTATAGCTATATCGTTCGCCTTGTAGCTCGCCGTCTTCTGAATAAAACGTTTAAAAAATCATTTATACTAAGCTAATGTTCGTGGAAAGAAGCGATAGATAAGAGAGCTTTAACTTCTAGGGGCGATCATTCTTTCATCAAACCAAATACTGTTTCATTTGTCTTAATTTTATTACCCTACAAAAGTTTGTATAGAAACAGTTTAGTCAGGCCATATGTATCTACAAAAAAAGCTAAGAGGAATTTCATCTCTATATATAATTCAGCTTATTCAAATGATGAATGTATAAATAAATAGTCAATTTAATCAGTTTTGTCCTTTAAAAATAAGAGTAATTTTCTCCAGAAATCGAGAAATAATAGGCGTTTAATCGTACTTTTCAGTAATTTTAATATCAACGAGAGTAGTATGGGCGCAATATTCGGCTCGCATTTGTTAAGAAATTATGTAACTAGTAAATCACCAGCACCAAGGAAAAAACAGTCTCTCGGGTTCAAAGCTCTACGCGCCCGCAGGATCCAGCTCTTGTCCTGAAGACTTTCTCTAGTTAGTCTTGAAAGATCTTCATTACATCGAGGCGGCATATTCCAATCGAAAGTAGAAAATTCGAAAAGTCTGCCCACGATAAGATATTTTTCTTAATATCCTTGCTGTCTTAAAATAGCTATAGGTTTATCCTAAAACATATCAGATTCATATTCAGCTTGAATGCGCTTTAGGAAATCCCAACTGTCGATAAACTAATGAAAAGTCGGAAGCTCTTCTTCGGAAAAAGAGGAGTGACTGCCCAGTGAAACGTAAATAGGCTGCTCCACATTGGAGCAGGAATATTCACGGGGAGTAGCTTTCCGCTCCTTCATCTATTTCTGTTCACCGCTATTGAATTTGTGGGCCTGGCATTTTGTGACGCACTATGCCGGTAGTTCTTCGTGCGTCATAGCTCGTGTTGTTTTGGTTGGCGCTTATTTGAGTTTTAATGCTTTACGAAATGTGCATCTAAGCTCGCTCACATTCGTACTTCGCACAGTCTAATCCAATGTCTTCCTCCCGTCGTTCTAGTAAATCCGTTATCAGTTACAGCTGCCTTTCTTTAAGGAGAATAGAGTCTACAATGCGACATTAATGAATGAAAAATGAACCGCTTGATAAACTCAAATGGACCCCACCATTAAAAACCTCCTAATTCTCAGAAACATCGCAAAAATCCCAAGGAAAATTTGATTAAATTCATCAAAAGGATGTTAATACGATGAAGGAACAAAAGCGATTTTCCTTTCACGTCGAGAAGTACAGAAAACACAGCACAAGGATTACTAACAAGCAGAGTTACTCTCCACGTAGTTGCATTGTGATTCACACAGGGATAACAGATTTGGTTTCCGGAACACAAACGCGAAACAGCGTTTGTTTATGCTTGGTTTTTCGCAAGGTGAACTGCGCATGCGGGAGTCTACGCGCACGGCCACACCTGACGTCAACTACTTTAAATACTTGGAAGTTCGGTCAGTTAAGCTGCGAGGATCAGCGCGGACGCACAATACGCTTGGATAATTTTTGAGGCTTTGATTTTAGCCCATCGAGTCTAAGTAAGTATGAACTAAAGTCTCATCTTTATTCTTTTCGTTTTCTTCTTCGCGTAAAAAAAAAGACCGATTTCTTTATTTCGTTCAAATTATTATAATTATGCTTCGTAGTAAAAAAGGCTTTTGAAACCAAAATTAACATCAAAAATATAATTCGAAACGATTTAACAGAAAGTTCTTTTAAAATCGAGACTGCTTTTCAACTCCTTATAAATAATTTGAAGGCAAATCTCTTCGTCGTTGTGTTCCGCTCTTAGTGTAGCGTACTTATAAATTAATTACTGATATCTCTCTTGTTATGTTTGTTCAAATTTACACTGTGTGCCGAGCAGAGGAAGAAAAGGCTTAGTTGAAGGAAGTAGAACCTTTTCAATTAATTACTGAAATTCTAAACTTACGATCATGAATCCTTAGACACAATACTCACTTTATTTCACCCATCATTTCCTAAATCGCCCTCAACTGCAGCTGCTTGGTACGAGTTTTTCGATGTTTACTTAATTTTTGTAAGGAAATGAAGAGGATAGATCTGTATGTTGATATTTCGTCAGTCATGTGTAACTGGCCCTCGCTCGGGGCAGACCTTCAAAACGAAGAAAAGAAAAATAAATGAATGAAGGAATAGACAGGCCAGCCGGTAGCCATAGTTCACCATCACCAAGTTTAAAATATAAAATTAAGTCAGTCCGGTGAACTTTTTTGGTACTTTAATTGGTGTTTATTGTAAGGGGGGAAAAAATCACTGATTTTTTCTCTCATTCAAGAAATTTGAGCATAAACTATTCAATTCTTTCCTGATAGCAATATTGAACTTTGTCCGCCTTTTGTTCACAACTTCAATCCCGTTAGAGATATGTGTTAAACAAAGTTTTTAGCGCATTTATAAAAATTATTTCTGTACTTTGCTCCTAGGATGGTAGGTGGATTATTTTAATTAGTTGTCGATTATTACACATTCAATTCACTTTTGCCATTCTTTGGAGCTAATTACGAGGAACCGGGACGACACCAGTCGATAGCTGGGCTGACGTTATCGGAGATCGAAAAGACGCAACGACGGAGATTCGCTGTAAAATAGGCCATTATACTAAAGCTCTTGTTCCATTAATCACGAAATTATATCAAAGATATCGGTCATACTAAGGCTTTTGAATACTCGAATAGAACAGTTGTGATTTCTTGATAAATTAGTGACGTCAGTTTGAAATTGAGACCGAAGCGTCTACGCGTTTCATTGTTTGAACATAAATCTTCGGATATAAAACAGAATAGAATAGAAAAAATAGAAAGAAAGGATTCAAAGGTACTTGAGTTTTTTGAAGATCTATTGTTTTATCAAAATCAGTTGAAAAAACAGCATAGGTTTTTTCATTAATTCATTTTAGCGGGTCAAAGAACAAAAACAGAGGCCAATACCAAGATTTGTATATTCTCCGTTTCTAATTGTCCTTTAAATTCGCCAATACCTCCAGCGAAAAGCTGTTTAAACTTTGTTCTCAAGATTCACATTTTGAATTTATAAAGAAAATTAGTGTAAAATTTGTTCTGTGTCATTTAAGGCCAAGCTGTGCAAACCTGTCTTCTGGCCAAACTCACGATAGCAGTTTCATTTATCATTTTAATCATCTCAGTAATTCCTGGCGGTTTCCTAAGGAATCGTTAGCTTAATCATGAGTCTCCTCGTGGTCTTCCGTCTGACCATGCAACCCAACACAAGTCGTCGTCTATTCAGTCTTTTGTCACTTGCTACAGCCCTTAGCGATATCAATGAAATATCTAAACGTCTCAGCTGTACGCTCATGACTGTTTCGTTCATTTTTCACACTGTGACTGGTTTGGTGTGATTCATATGAATCTTTAGGCGTTCTCTGGGCTCCACTTAGAACAGATTTCGTCTGACTGTGAAAAGCTCGCGGCACGATCACGGTCGTGACACGGTCAAGGGACGGCAAGGCGCGCCAAAATTCTAGAAAACGTCACTGTCGCGGCAAGGCACGCTTACGGCACCGAACGTTGCTCTAACGGCGACTTCACGCGATATTAGCAACGATAGGCCAATGAATTATTCCACCATTGAAATAGGAAAAAAAATTAGAATGACAATAACAATGAGAATGTGGCAGAAGGAAGGAATGACTGACTTTTATTTAAATATTCCGGCTTTCATACGTTCAAAAGCTTTTTGACGATCATTTAATAACCATGTATAAATTTGAAATTAGAGTAAAATGAACTGAACTTTACATGCTTGAGGCCAAGTCATTATATCTAATTATTATAAATAACGCTAAAAGAGAATCATTAATCGAAATTAGTTGCTTGATACAAAGACTAAGAGAATGGTATTGAACGATGATCGATATAATGCAAAAAAGAAATTAATTCAGACATATAACGGGCAGTTGTACATATGTTATCTACTGACGAACAAATGAATCGAAAAGTTTCACCAACTCCCTGTCTAAACATGACAAAAATTTGAAGGTTTGATTACGATATTACGAAAAATTCGAGCTATTCGAATTGGATGTGAGGGGCGTATCTCTCCTCTGATGGTGATATCGCATAAGATTTTTAACGAAGCGAATGACAACTGAAAGCATCCTTTTGCTTTTCTTTCTTTCTTTCCTTTCGAAATTAAGAACAAGAATTAGAGCAACAACAATGTTAGGTGCACCGGATGGTCAAGATTTGCGTAACATCTCAGTCGAGATTTTCCTTGACAAAGTTCTAAAAACAGAACCGTAGAAACGTAATCATAAAATACAAAATTTTTTAATATTACCCTCGCACTTGGATACGCAGTATACCTATAAGAAAGTCAGCAATGGAAGACGCTAACACAAGAAAACTTGCCCCCTTGAAATCCTAGTTATTTATCATTTAGCTCTGCTGCTGTTCGAGAAACTTTTATACGCGCGGCCGCTGGTAAAGAACAGATAAAAATAGCAGTTGTTAGTCCTTAAACCGCAAGCTGAGAGCTAAGAATTTTTAGTACAAATAAAACTCAAGTGCGCAGAAGGATTATCTGATGTTCAGTCCATAATTAGTTACCTACGCAAAACTATTTTGGTAGTTTGACGCGAATGTATATGTAAACTATAATTGCATGAAGAGAAAAGAGAAAACGGGAGAATTTTAATGCGCAAATGACGTTAACATTAACAAAAGAAAAAATAACCAAAATACTAGTGCGGTTTTCGTATGAGTGAGAAATATAGGGTACTACTACGGTGGCCCATATGTGCCACTACCCAAACCAATTTCGAAAACATAAATCAATATCAAAAACTAAAACCAATTTTAAAAAAGCAAGTCAAATTTAAAAACGCGAGACAAACGCGAAAATCATTACGAAACGCCAAATCCACTACACAAATCGCAGTTCACTACACATTAACAAATGTCCGCTCCACAGGGAGCCCAAGCAATGAATCTAACATGAATTAGAAAAAAAATGTTAAGAATATGAAAAATAAAAATTCAACCTTCTAAAATTGTTTGTGTCTTCTTTATTTAACCTCTAGAATGGATTAAAATGGTTTTTAAAAA
>WUAP02140981.1:0-12215 GCA_015163945.2 Stichodactyla helianthus
ATTTTAGCACGTTTCCAAGAATTCAAGAGAGTTTCTGTGTGAAAAGAAATGTTCGTTTTCTCCAAGTATACAAAAAACTTCGCTGGTATACTTTTGTGGGACCAAGATATCATATAAATACAGAACATATGTAAGAATTAGCCTTAAGTTTTAAGAACTGACCTTAAGTCTTGGCATTTTGTGAAGTCCAGTTGTAAGACAAGTGTAAAAGTAAAATTTGTATATTTTTACAATAGTACGAAGACGTTTTTAGTCATTTGCATACAGATTAGAGCATGCGCAGACGTTTTTCTCTAGTGTCTGCGTCGCTAGTGTGAACCAGGCTTTACGAACCCTTAAATAAAAACCACATACAAAGTTTAAAGAAATTTTACCGTCCAGTTTTTAAGTTATTTAAGTTTGTATTTAAAAATAAGAGATTTTTTGAGGACAAAATTTTGATTTTAATTTTAATTTATGCGTGAAAACGAGGCAATTTGTAGGGCAGAAGCGCGTGGAAGCTTTAAAATCAAAGGTGATAAAATATAGAAAAAAAATTGTATTGACGGGAAAGTTCGTACAACAACATTTTAAAGCGCAAATAAGTCTTTTTAAAAATAATGGGAGAATGATTTGGAGGTTTTTCGCTTTGCAACTGACTAATTAAGATTAGAATGTCGAAATATTAAAAGGATCATTCGATTTTGGAACGCAAAATTGATTTGAAAATAAAATCCTATATGTCAGTTTTTCTTGAAGTGCCCTGGAAATACCCGGTATTTCTACGTTCGCTGTGTGCTTGATTACTCTTAATGCCCGAAATAGCCTCGTCTTGGTGACAGTTTCCACGACGCATCTCGGACGTCTATTAAAATAAGAGATAAAAATACTCCTGGAGCAGTGAGTCAAGCAAAATCAACACATTGAATGGCTAGCAATTTTGACTAATTTTCACCTGAATTATTTTGCTTGAAAGGAACCAAACAAATAACACAATAATAGTGATATATGTTCATAATATATTGTGTACAACTTTAGTCATGTATAATAAATTAAGGTGTACGTAACACTATTGCTTTTGACTGTTTTAGCAGACAAGATTAAACGATAATCACAATATCACAGATCAGAGTGACATTCAACGCTGCTGTTGATGTAATCACGCTGCTGCAAGCTATGGCTCACAGTTGGATCATATCACGCGTAACAAGAGAACATCCACGTTTATGACTAGAACCCAAGTGTGACCAAGATTAATTATGGTTTAAGATGTGACCATGAGACAGAACCAAGGTATGCAAAGGTATAACAAAGGTATGCCAATCGTATGACCAAACTATGATCAAACTATGACCAAGACAGAACCAAGGTATGACCAAGGTATAACCAAGGTATGACCAAGGTATGATCAAGGTATGACCAGCGTACGACCAAGATATGACCAAACTATGACCAAGGTAGAACCAAGGTATGTCAAAAGTATAACCAAGGTATGAGCAAACTATGACTAAGCTATGTCCAAGCTATGACCAAGGTATGTCCAAGGTATGACCAAGTCACAACCAAGTCAGAACCAGTCATGCAGCCAGAACAAAGGTAGATCCAAGGTAGAACAAAGGCAGAACTAAGCAAAAAAGAGGGTTAAGTCAAAGTATAACAAAGGAGGATTTGATTTCAGAAATGGCCAATGAAGAACAAGGTATAGGCTAGGGAAAAATCAAGGTGTTACCTAGCAAGGAAAAACCGAGGTTTGAACAAGAAAAATCTATGGAACATGAAATTTTAGTCTTCGAAAGCCATTATTTAAAATCTATGGAGCATGAAATTCTAGTCTTCGAAAGCCATTAGTTTTAAAGTGAATCATTGTTAAAATATCTGACAGCAAGCACTAGTCACTGACTTGACAGTAGGTGTCCGTAGAACCTGTAGGTGTGAGCTGTCTGAATTAAGAGTTTTCTGTCTTTTAACGTCAACTTTCATGTCGATATTTTCTAGATCTGTTGGTGTGAGTGAGTCACGTTTACCAGTCCCACCATTACACAAATGATCCCCATTACTTTCCAGTGCTCTTTCTAATTCAGAAAAGCTATGAATGTACTTAACAGCACTACCTTTGCGCTCTGATACGACGCTGCCGTAATTGTTTTTCTGTTCTACCGTGTGATCAGGTGAAGTATTTGCCCTTTCATTGTCTTGTGACATAACACATTCTTCCCTATTCCCAGTTAACGTGGCGTTTTCATGTAATAACACATTCCTGGTGTAATTGGTATTACAGGTTCCTTGCTCTCCAAACAGGTTTTCTTTATTACTTTCATCAATAGAATCCAGTGTAAACTTGTTTTCACCGTGAAGTAAAAAATTGTTTCTACTCATAGAGTTTGTTTTGCCCCCGCCATTTTGTTGTTGAGAATTTCCTTTAGAACTGCTATCGTCACTTTTACTCTGAGTGGAAGTCGTATTACTTAAAGGTTCCATTCGTTTATGTTTACTACCACTTCCATCCATTCCTCCATCTCCTTCGCTTCCACTGTCATCTCGCCGGTATTGCCTCGGGCTTCGTCGGCAACTGGAGCTTGTATTAAGCCTTTTCATGTGTTTATCTAAATCATCATCATCTGAGCTACTACAACTTGATGACCGTCTGCTCCCTGATGAAGTGACTGGTGACAAGCGTCTTGGGTTTCTTCTAGGTTTAATGGCACCACCTCCTGTATGTTTACGAGACCGCTCTATTCGAGGTGAATTCATAGGACTGTCATCCAAGTCTGATTCACGTTCTTCAAATATTTGATTCAAATGAAGGGGAGTACTCTTTGCTTTAGCCAAAGGCATGTGAGAATTGATTTGTCTACGGTTTCTTGTTTTAGAGGGCACAAGTGCCGGTCTGATGTTGTCCTCTGTCGAGTATAAAGATCTTTGGCATGATGATGGGTTGGAAGAAAAATCGTCTAAAGAGCGAAATATTCTATGGCTTTCCATCAGGTTTCCATCATCTTCTTCCATGGAACTATGCAAAGCTTCATCAACTTCAACTGCATGGGCCTAAGAAACAAAGAATTGATAATCATTTCAGTTAATCACGTTGTCAGGTCAAGTTCCTTTAGGTTAAGTTTGGATGCAAAATCCTGAAACAAAACTTACATCTCTCCCTACCCCTGTCTCCACAGGCATGATCACCTCCCCCCCCTCGCTATATCTGTATGAACATGCAGTTTCGTTACAAGACAGTGTACCTGAATTAACTTGTTCATTATTTGCCCTTCCCTTGGCACCAGTCTTCTGGAGCTAGTTCTTGGACTATTGTCACTTGATTTCTCAGATCCGCTATCACTTTCAGCAGATGATGGTCTGTAGTAGTGTCATCATACAAGAGAACAAGTGAATGTAAAAAAAAAATAAATGATTTAATGCTATCACTAGGATCTTACTACTTGTATAAGACTGTTACATCATTGCATTTTTATGCATGTCTAACATTCAACATTGATATAGTCGCCTAGTACAATATAATCAAAGTGTATTAATCTATCTAAAAAAACTTAGCAGCATTAGTCTGATACCTTGAGGGTGATTTCCTGTGTGCTCTGAGTGAGGTTTCCGGTAACGAGCCTCTACTGCGTCTTTTCTTTTTTGCAACACTTGGGTTAAGCGCATCATTAGCTGCTTTAGTTCTACGTAGCTGTTCAGCCAATAAATAGTAAGTAGCAGCAGTGTGGTTATATGGATCCTCTTCAAGAGAACTGAAAAACAATTACGGAAATTACACTTACGGAAAGAGGAATATGGATGCCTCACTGAGGGAGGGAGAGGAGTATGGAATAAGTTGTCCTAATGGATGCCTCACTGAGGGAGGGAGAGGAGTATGGAATAAGTTGTCCTTATGGATGCCTCACTGAGGGAGGGAGAGGAGTATGGAATAAGTTGTCCTTATGGATGCCTCACTGAGGGAGGGAGAGGAGTATGGAATAAGTTGTCCTTATGGATGCCTCATTGAGGGAGGGGAAAGCGTATCAGTACATCATGGGTTTCTTTTCTATTATAATTTATTAGTTTTTCCTTTTTCCTTTTTTTCACTCGGCCATAAAAAAATGTCAATAAAAGCAAAAATGTTTACCAACCTTAAGATTTGGTCTCGTGTGGCAATGTTACCAGATTCCATCTTATCAACCAATGCAAGGTGTTCTGCATGTGTAAGAGGTAGCTCAGCAACTAGTGGGACATCGTATGGCACTAAAGGGGTGGTACCTTGCTGTAACCATGGATGTTTTATTATTTCCTCTAGACTTGCACGGTGATGAGGTTCACGAATCAACATGCGGGATATAAGGCTAAGGAAAGAAATTTATTCTTTAAAATTTCATTTCACAATAAATACCGTAAGACATGAAAAATTGAAAAAATTACAAGCAGAAAATGGACAGCAAAAGGCAATTACATATACTCTTGGCCACAAAAAGCTTTTGCACATTCATGTCAACCAATAAGACAACATATTGCCATCTCAAGCAATCAAGACACACATCACCATGTCAACCAATCAGACATCACATTGTAATCTGACAAATAAGTTGTTATAAACATTGCCATCTAATTTTATATTATGCTTAAAGCTTATAATTATTTAAAAAACTCATGAATAATTAATGAGCCAAACACAATAGAAATCATAGGCCGTGGAGGAGGTTTTAAATCTGATAAAATATCGTCTTCATTAGCATAAACTTTAACTTGGATTTTCTCTGCCAAACTTGGTTCATTCTTAAAAAATTCAGAAGAACCTGGGAACACACACCTAGACGTTTTTTAAGCCGTTTAATAAACTCGCAGATCGTGTTTTATCGGGTCTAAAACCACTCGGCTATGCCTCGGGTTTTAAATCCAATAAAACACTCTTGCTCGTTTATTAAACAGTACGTAAGACAATTTTCCATGACTCTACCAGTAAAATAGAGCATGCAGGGTTTTTGGCAGAAACACATTAAGCTATAGTTGATTGATTTGCAAACTTTTTTGCAGATTTTGGTGCTTTAACAGCTACAGGGAGTCCACTTTAGATAAAAGTGAAAATTGAAAATAAAATTCAAACATATTATAATTTGTTTATTTTCTGTACTTAAAGCCCAAGATGATGTGCTAAGTAACACACACACAAAAACAAGCAAACAAAGACAGAAAGAAGCAAACAAACAAACAAAACAAATAAACAAATAAAAAAAACTAGTAAAACATTTTTTATGTGTGATTTAGTTTCCTATATAATTTCCTTATTGCTGATCATGTTGCTCCTATGTAGAAATACTTCTTAAAGGGAGGCAAGGAATTCCATGATCATTCAAATAGGAAAACTTACCAAACACGATTTCACTTACTTTTTTGCCTCGAACCTCCCAAAAAACTTGATCAAAATGATCCCTAAAGGTGCAGTAATACAGGCAACAAAATCATGCAACTTGTCATGCAACACTGTTGTGTTGGAAGTTGCAGAGTAAATGTTGTTCATATTACCACTCCGCACGTAAAAATCTTTCTTTGTTGCACAAAGTTGAAGCCAACAATGTTGCATGACAAGTTGCATGATTTTATTGCCCACATTACTGCACCTTAAACTGTGCAGATCATTGAATGGAAACTCTTTTGGCTCTTTCTTGAAGTTTTTTAGTAGTAAATGCCATAAAGAAAATCAGTGTAGATTTTCAGATTTTCTTCAAAATTTTCAATGCTTAAATGACAAATTTGCTTTCCCATTACAACATGGGAAAAATTGTTATGATGTTAGATACAGCTTCACAGCATGCTAATAATTCCCATGCAGAGGATATTGAGTTAAGCACACTGGACAGACGCGCATGAACTGCTATATTACACTAATTACCTTACCTTTTACATAGATTGGATACATGTGAAGGAACTTGGTAGCGGCAGTCCATAATTTTAGTTAATGTTTCACTGTCATTTGCTTCATTAAATGGTGCTTGGCCACTAACTAACATATACAATATTACACCTAAACTCCACACATCTGAAATTACAAAACAAAAATCCCACAAAATTATGATCAAGGGCATGATTAAGATGAACACTTTAATGGTTTCGTAGACTGGTAGCATAGACACTCTTCAATACCACCTTTCGATATCAACTTGCAAAGAGAATCTCAAGGATATTACGTGACCATATACACGTTCCTTTTCATGAGATAACAAATTCATAAACATACCAAGGATACATCAGTACCTTTAGATAATTTTTTTTTTTGAGAATAAAACGTTATATTACGTTTTAAAACGTATACATTGCTTTAATTTAGGGTGAAAAATCCTTTCCCTGCGGTAAGTAATGTTCATCGTACAGCTAGAGAACACATTTTAAAATCAAAATTATATTAATTTCATTTTATTAGCTCACATCTACTTACTTCCTCTAAAATTTCCTATATTTTGCCTTTTTTATATCGAAATTATAAAACAATGCAAAACATATTTAATTGAGCCAAGAACTAATAACGAGTAAAATGACGAAGTAAATGTAGCGGAAGAAGTCTTTGAAAGCAAAGGAAATTAACTAGAAACAGATTTTTCCTGATAGTCTATTTAGAAATCAAACCCCATGAATACAAAATATTCAATCAAAAATAACGACCAACAAAAGGGTAGCCAATCTTTTCGCTAGATAACTAAAACACTCATTTCCCAACATAATCATTAAAGCAGTTTTTATATTATTTTCTTTCCCCTTCAAGTACTCGATTGCTAAATTGTTAAAGCACAAATAAAGAAAAACCAAATATATGTTGATCGCTTCAGATAAACATCGTCACTGGAATACTGAGGAAAAAAAGTAATCCAGAAAATACCTTGACTTTAAAGTTCCGAATTCAAGTAATAAAATTGAATAATGGCATGAACATAAAAAACTAAGGCTTTTAACGAGGGTTGATTTTAAACAGCTCTAAATAACTCACCAACAGCAGGCGCTTCGTAAGCATCTCCCAGCAAAACCTCGGGAGCTGAATACGCCAAAGATCCACAAGCGGTCTCCAATTTCTGATTTGGTATAAAGTTATTCGAAAATCCAAAATCTGTCAGCTTTGCTAAGTCTTGATTTTTAAAAAAGATGACATTTTCAGGCTTTAAATCTCGATGTACAACGTGCAACTTATGGCAATAGTCAATGGCAAGCACGATTTGTCTAAAGAAGTAGCAAGCTTTTTCCTCGGTCAAGCCTCGTTCATGGTCCATAATATAGTCATACATATCTCCACCATCGCCAAGTTCAAGGATAAGGTATAATTTGGTTTTAGTATCGATTACTTCGTACAATTTGACAACGTTTGGATGTTGTACAAGTTTCATGCATCGTACTTCTTTCATGAGATGTTCCCTCGATATTTCATCTAGTTTGGTTTTATCGATCACTTTAACTGCTACTTGTTCGCCAGTGAATACATGTCGGGCAGTTTTAACGACTGCATAGTGTCCTTTACCTAACTTTTCACCTAAATCATAAAGACCTGCTATCTGACTATCCTCGAAACATGATTTCCAGCCATATTTCGCCATCTTGTCTTTTCAAATGACGGCGAGCAATGTTCCCGACCCAACAATGCAAATGTCAGTCACTCAGCCAATCACATTCATCCAGCCATTTTTCTAATATTTTATAAATAAAACTAAGGAAACGAGAGATTTTTGCCTTTAACCATTACAATTACTGATCAAGGAGGTTTTTTCCAGATATATGAAATTGTTCGGTAATATTTCTTGTTATTATTATCGCATACAGGTGATATTGTTGTTGACAAACATGTATTTGTATTTGGAGGGTTTTCAAAACTCTGCATAGACCCTTCTCCAAAATGACGACCACAAATTCTAATGAGTTAAAAATATTAAACGTATACCAGCTCTAGAAATCGCACCTTTATTTTCAAGGGCAGATCTAGGGGAGGGGTCCAAAGGGTCCGGAGCTGCCTTTTATACCAGTAGCAAGTGTATGTGTTACGACTTGTATAGTGTATGTTTGACGTCAAAAATGACGTCACTATTGAAAGTAGATTTTTAAAACCCCCTTAAAAAAATCCTGGATCCGTTCTCGATTTTAGTAACCCTTCAAAAATTCATCATGAAAGGTGTTTAATCGGCCAAGAAAAGTTAAGTTGAAAACTGACAATATTTACAAACTGGGGATGACGTCATACCTCTGTCAATGAAGTTTCCTCGGCCGATATCGTCACATAATAAATCTTTGTAGGGTTATTGTTGAAATAAAGGTGCCCTTTCTAGTGCTGGTATAAGTTTTTCACTGAGTTTAATTAAACTCATTCGAATTTCTGGCCGCCATTATTTTGGAGAAGGGTCTATTACTGCAATTTTCAAAATCATGCGAACTCTGACCTTCAAACAGTCCGTTGGAATTTGGTTATTCGCTTCCGCCCACTTCAAACAAAACACCAGAAAACTACCCATAAATATCCCTAAAAACCTACCAAATGACTGAAAACGATCTTTAGACGATTTATAACAGCTAGATATGATTTTGATATTCGGTTAGCTTTCGTATTTTTGATTGACGGAAGCTAAATCGGCAAAAACCAGTTGAGTGTTTGGATGTCTGAGTTCGCATGATTTCGAAAATTGCAGTAAAAAATGTCGAGTTTTAGATTAAAACGATTACAGCGTGTTTCGTTTGTCGTTAACCTCTTCTACGATTGTTAAAAATTTTCCATAGAACTTGGTTCCAAAATGGGAAACTTGATCGTGTAACTTCATTATAGTAACTCACCCCATTCCCCCACTATACTGGGGCAGATTGTACTTACAAAAATTTTCAGGACCTCTATCCGGGTCCCTAACTAAAATTTCCAGGGCTGTTGTCATTCACTCGCTTTTCGATATAAACTTAACTTCACGAAGGGCGAATTACATTTAGGAGGTTAAGAAATAAATAAATTTGGAGGTACATAGCCTCCAAAGTAAACATCAATCACTTGCTTGAATGCGAAACATAAACAAATACACCAGAAGGTAAACAGATCAAGACAAAGAATCTATAGCCATTGTTTGCGATAGAGTTTTCCCGCCGTTTCTCTGTGTCACTTAAGATTAGTTTGACATGTGTATCCAAGCGTAGCAAATGTCCACCGATAAACCAATGAAAAAGCGCATATATAATTCAGATACCTCGTGCGATGTATTATTGACCAATCGAATGCTTTGTTTTGTAGTCTTGTCTATTTCTACACGTGCTCGTAACAGCGTTGTTGATTTCAACTCACGAACGTAACATATGCACCCGCACTTTAATAATAACTGGAAGCGTAATTCATCTAAAGGCCACAATATAGAATTTTAGCAACAGAACCAAGAATGTACTGCTCTGGGGGATTACGTCTGAAAAATGGCTTCAACGAGGACTTAGATAATGTTATTTTCGACTTTCGTGAGCGCCTCAAGGTCAAGAAGGATTCACAAACCATAGCTTCACAACAACAAAGTCTGGGCGAAGAAACACAAGCTGATATTACTAAGGAAGATATTACTGGAACTTCATTGAAAACTTTTATGTGTCCAACTTGTGACTCATTTAGAACTTCTCAATCTTATGATAAACTAGTAGAGCTGATAGGACAAGGCAATTTGATCAAAGAAGCAGTTCGACTAATAAAGAACGCCAGACGAAGTAAACAGTTAAAACGGCTTGCGCCCAGCAGATAATGATAGCATCGCTGTCAGATATTTCTTGAAACACGGAGAAAAGTTTTTGACCATAGCAACAAGAAACTAAAAAAGTATGGATTCAGAAGGAGAAAAAATATGTCCGACGAGAAATCAATAGCGAACATGTTCTAAATAGTGGGGAGAGAGCTTCTCTTTGTTTACCAACGTTACTTGTGGTTGAACACACACTCATTCATTCGGATTTCAAAAGTTTACTGCACTAAAACCTAATGATTTGCTGGATATCACAAATAATCGTGCTTCCTTGTATGGACTGCTTCATAAGCACTCTATAACTTCGATATTTTACACGCAAAAAAGCAACAAATCTTGTGCATGCAAAATGTGCCTGTAATGTTCCTATGACGTCATATCATTATGATGCGGCCATACATGACAGTAAAAATAGAATTAATTAATTTTTTTTCTTTGAGAGATCGCCGATGAACTCTCGCATCAAAATGTAATAATATCAAAGTATAAAAATTGTGAATAAAATATCATTAAACTACTTTGTGAGGGATTCGTTTGTCACTTACTGCCCAGGGCTAATAAAATGAGGTGGGACTAAGGACTAGCAGCAAGAGTTTTTGTTTACGATATTTAACAGTGCACGTTACTGTGCGGACACTCGAACCGTGAACACTTCAATTTTTTCAGTATTAACGATTAACGGTAATTCAAAGTTTTATATCTGAATTTAATGCTTCGTGAGGTAGAGAGCAATAAAGAATCTTTAAAAATAATGTTTGAACATTCTCTCGCACATGAAAAATGCGCAAGAAATGTAGAAAAATTCTGAAGTGTTCACGGTTCGAGTGTCCACACAGTAAATGGTACTCGAAAAATTATGAATTACTATCTCATCTTCATACTAGAGTGATTGCAATAAACCCATGAAATGGTTTAAATATTGCTATAACAGAGCTAGTAGACACTAATTTTCTTGGGATTTGACTATTAGATTTTGTTTCATGGGTTTATTGCAATCACTCTAATTTTTTTGTATAAACTATTAGTCCTCTAAGTATTTCCTTGCTCGTTAAAGATGAGGAAGTTTGCCGCCTAAGGAAGGAGGGAGCCTTTTCTAAATCAAAACAGAGGTGGGCTCCCTATGGCTAATTGACGCATTAGGACTGGAACATCTAGGAACGCCTGTTTAATATTGTCATTCCAATGGATCTGGATGTTGAAAAAGAGAAAATTCCAAAACTCATTGTATTCGACTTGGGTAAGAATAGAAATGTTTTTACGTAACGTATTACACATATCAGAAAAGCTCTTTACTGTGGTGTCAATCCCAATCAACACCTCCTGGTAGGGTCCCAAAGGAATAATAATAATGATAACTTTATTAATGTGTCAATACAATCTAGCAGAGGAAAAATTCCCTCCACTAATAGGGGACACCTAAAACTACAAAAAATATCGATTGCAAAAAATACTACTAAATTCTATAAAATCTATGAAATACTAAAATAATATATACATCCTTAATAATAAAATTTTGTAAAATAGAAATTTAAAAATAATAATAATGACTTCCTACAAAGGGTAATTGATCTTTTGTTTGCAAACATTTCCTAGATGATACGATAACAAAAGAACCTGACCACCTTGTTGGATGATCCATTGAAACTCTTTGTTAAGCTCACCCAACATGGCAGTTATGAAAACCAGTAACTGTTCGTAGGATTAATGCACCAGTCTACATACCTCTCCCCCCCAACCCAGGCATGACCAGGGACCTTGAATTTCATGGCCAGAGAAAATGGGAAAGTGCCCTCACTTCCAGAAGAAATGTTGCTTATCCAATGCCCTTCAGATTCCCCTCTTGGGAAGTTATAAATTGGCCCAGGAAAGAGAGTGGTTTTCCACTGATGGAAGTGATTAGCAAGTATTAATACCCACACATTCCCCAAGTCATGCCAGAGTTGAGAGGGAGATTACATTGACTGGGGCATAAACCTATCATTCACAATTCCTATGCACCCATTTAGTTATGTTTGCATTATGTATATGATGGTTGGTCTAAAAAAAATTAGAAACACTGATTGCATGGTACTTTATCTATTATAGATTACACCTTATGGCCTTTTTATGTGGACTGTCATGTTATGCCACCATTTAGCAAAACGAGGTAATAAGATAAAAACACATGAAAAAGAAGGATTGGAATTATTGATATTCATATATTCATGTGTTTGAGGAGAAGGAACTAGTATTTTACTAATACTTCTCAGTTGAGTTTGGTGTGACAGAGGTTTTGTGATAGAAGTAATGTCATAAAGTTAAATTAATGTCTAGCTCCTGATAGACTATGAGATAGACTAATTAAGTCAACAAGAAGAGATTCCCTTTACAGTCCGGCACTAGCCTTAGGAACATTGTGGGCTATACAGATGTTAAAACTTTATGACAACGTCTGTCACGCCAAATTCAAGTAGTATACATAGGGGGGTTCTGGCTCAACTTTTTTTGACCCCAATTCGCTAATTGACAGGGAATTCCCGTCTT
>WUAP02140992.1:0-12215 GCA_015163945.2 Stichodactyla helianthus
TTTATTTATTTATTTATTTATTTATTTATTTATTTATTTATTTATTTATTTATTTATTTATTTATTTATTTTTATTTATTTATTTTTTTCTTCTTTCAGATTTGTCCCAGTCGTTTGTAAGGTTTGGGCTTTAATCAGTCCAATAAACAGGGTGAGATTATCTACGGGGGAGTCATTTTGTATGAATCATTTTCTTTTGTCAACAATAATTTTAATTTATTTCTTTGATTTTAAGAGAATAATAAAGTTAAAATATTCCAGGGAAGGTTCTTTGAACAGTGGTGTGAATCTCTTGTACTTTTTTCTGTCTTAATGGTAATGTTTTTCTTCAGAAATTCGTTCAATCCACCGCCTCATGCGCGATCTCCTACGCTTTCTTGTCTCAATTTCTAAACAAGGAAAGAAAATTACGTTTTGAATAGTGAGTTTTATGTAAAAGATTTAAAAGCGTAGGGATCCACTCCACTAGTACTGCTAGCTTTAAGGTTTTGTTACACTAGGCAATTTTCCTTGCAACTTGTCTCGCTATTTTGTTGCACAAGTTCCACGAGGCGTTGCCTAGTGTAAGATACCAAAAGTGTGTCTCTGAGTTTTACTTCTCGCAACGGTTGCGACAACAAAATCGGGAGACACTTTTGATATGTTACACTAAGCAATGCGTCTCGTGCAACTTGTGCAACAAAATTGCGAGACAAGTTGCAAGGAAAATTGGAAAATTACCTCGTGTTTACAGTTACAAAAAACCTATAAAACCTTAAAGCATGCCATGTTTTCACTTGATGTACTGAAAACATCACGGTAGCTTTTTTTTGACGCTTCTTTTTTTTTTTTTTTTTTTTTTGGCCGTATCAAAGATTGGGGTAGGCATTTTTGAGAGGGTGCAACCCCATTTGTGATGGGGACTCGAGGACCAAAACTAAATAATATTAAATCCATATTGACTGTAAGTAGTTCATCTCAGGGGGGTGCACACCCCCTGTACCCCTCCCTTGGATTCGTCCCTTGGATATTTACGACTTGAACTAGAATTTTAGCGATTCTTTATGTTTCGAATTTGGATTTTGTCTGTATGCACTATTTCAAAGAGGCTGTCGTCGTTATGCAACATAGGCGAAAGAAGATAGACCATTCCATGTTCTGGGTCTGCATAAATATAACAATGTTGTGTCATTAGGTTAATATTGAGACGTTCAGTGCTGCTGGCAACCAAAACAAGCCATTTTTTTGCACCATTTGTCCATAAAATGTTTTTGGAATCACCTATCGCCTATTTCTTATGGCGACCACATGAACCCTTTTTGACATAGCGGTGGTACCATTCATGAGGTCGTTTGAGCCCCTCCACAGCTTCTCTACCACCCAGGTTTCACTCTTCAACTTTTTTTGGAAAAAAGGTGCATAAATTTCCTGGCCATATCATTTACTTCACATAAATAAACGTCTTCTTGTAACCCCGCCCGCCCGTCTGCACGTCTGATAAATCACGGCTCTCTTAAAACCCATACCTTTTCCAGTAGATAAATCTGGTACAGTCTTCGATTTTTCCCAGGATACTTTTCTTTTCGTTACTATCCAGTTCGGAGAATACGGAGGCGAGGCCCATGTCCCGTGTCCTGCCTGACCTCTTGGTCTTTGTTTAATGACGTATCCTCTGGGAAAATCGGCATCTTGGATTTGCACCGGCGAAGAACCTTTAAAACTAACTTGACTTTTCTTCCCTCGATCATCTTCTTGTTTATCCTTGATTTCCAGTTTATGGAAAAGTTCGCTCGCTTCGTTTTCATTTAGTTTGGTGATTTCGGGGCTGAATTTTCTAAGGGAAAGAATCTTTTTCGTGTATTCTTCTTCGTCTGCAGATTCTGACACCAGTCCCCAAAACTTGTCTTTTGCTTTCTGATCTGCTTGACACGAAGAACAAATACTCAAGTCTCCAGATTTCTTGTTTCTCGACGGTGATGATTGGAGTTGCTCACCATCGACGCTTCCAGTTGTCATTCTTCGCGCTGTTTTTAACCTGTTTATTGCACTATCAGTGTTATGAACCTCACATTCTGCTTCCTGAGCGACCAACGCTGTTCCCACGACACTTTTTCTAGCCGTGATTAGACGGCTTTGTTTCTCTGCAAGGAAATCTTCCAGTTTGGTAATTCTATTCGTAAGTCGCTTGTCTATTGTTTTAGATGACAGGGCGGGATTGGTTGGTTGTGTTGTTGGTTCAGAGGACGCGATTGGTTGCTCTCTCCCCGTTGTCTTGGCAACACCAGTACTTGGATGAAACCTTAAGGTTTTCTTGCGCTTTTCTAAAGTCGTTTCGACTTCGCTTAGAAGCTCGTGTCTTCTTTGAGTGAGTCGCTCCCAGAATCTAGGATCTAGGGGATCTATGGTATGAAGCATAGAAGCAAGACGATCATTAGTTTGATACATGTACCCTGACAGTACTTTTACCAGACAACGTGTAGCGTCTCAGATTGAGGCCCTGACACACGATGCGACGTTGCCCGCGACGTTGCTTGCAACTGGGACTAATCGCAACGCGAGTCCACCCGTGCAACTGTTGCGCGCGACGATGTAGAAGTAGAAACGACTTCTTCGACGTCGCGCGAACCAGTTTCTACTGCTGCGATGTCGCGCGCAACAGTTGCACGGGTGGACTTACGGTGCGATTTTGGACAATGTCGTATCGTGTGCTCATCCGAGCCTTTAGTTTCTCTATAGCTGTCTCTCCCTCTCTTTCTCCTGTTTACAAAATACAACACTTATACGTATACTTTTTGGGCGCAATCATGGGCAATTGTGTTTTTAATGGTATTTCCCTATTTTTCTATTTTCTATAGCCAAGTGAGCATGCGCTGCTAATGCGCCTCCGCTCCCCGCTGTGCTCGTGGGCTCAATACTCGGACTCGCTATCACATGTGAGTAGAGTTGTTTTTTGGTTCCCACCTGTGCTTCGGGGGTTTTTCCCCGGGGTCTCGTGCAGGATTTCCTCACCCCCCCCCCCCCCCCCGAAAAAAGACTTGTAAATTACAATGAATACAATCATTAAATGAGCTTTTTCACTTAGTTTCGCAACCACGTATACAAAATCGTAGTCTGATGAAGTTTCCTTAGACTTAAAGAGTTCATAGTAGCCTGCGTTTACGTTGCTGGCCCAAAAGGATCGACGAGGAGCTGGCAACACCGAAAATCTAAACTAAAACCATATTACGCTTAAGAATCACCAATGCGTAACTTATTTTCTTTTTCCCCTTAGGTTTTTATTTGAGAATGACGAAACGGAATTTTCTACATGCGTTCTCTTGTATATGGTCTGCGCATGTCTAACTTTTCTAACGTCTCCCACATGGATTAGAGCGTCATAGGACTAGTGGCTCTAATATAGAGAACGATCTGATTTCAATGATCATAGCAAGGGGTTAATCTTCCATGGTCTAGGGGCCGACTAACCTCTCCCTTTAGGCTTCGGTCGAGCTCCCTGATTAGTCATTATGTATAGCGGTGTTGGAGCCGAAATCTCCAGCTGACCCGTAAATGGTTTCGCCCTGCCATACGACGCTTCAGCAATCGATGTCTGGATGTATGGTCCCAAATGTTAATCAATTAAAATGAAAGAGAAAATTAGAATTACAGGATACGCATTAAGGAAGTAAGGACTCGCAATTAAATAAATCTTCATTTTCAACTAAGAAGTCTTGATTTAACGCGGAATATAGCAATATGCAAATTAAATAATGGTTCAGTTAGTGCCAAAGTCTGTAAATCGGAAACCTCTCTAATACAAGTCTTATACGTATAGTACTTTTGGGCGCAATTATGGGCATTTGTGTTTTTTTGTGATATGTTCCAATTTTTGTATAGTCAAGTGTGCATGCGCTGCTAATGCGCCTCCGCTTGCCGCTGCAGTCGTGGGCTCAAATTGAAACCACTGTCATATGTGAATAGGGTTGTTTATTGATTCTCTAGTGTGCTCAGCTCACATGTTGATTTTTACAGATAGGGAGGAAAACCAGAGAACCCTGAGAAAAATCCTCGTGGCAAGGGAGAGAACAACACATCTAACAAACTCTACTCACATGTGGCATCTGCAGGGCTCGAACCAGTGACCCGACCCGTCGGACCACAGTGGTGAGAGGCGAACCTTTTACCGCTACGCCACCCATGTCAACCAAATCAATCTTCCCACGCAATCAACATGCAAGTTATTTTCTTTTTTCCCTAGCTGTACGTCAACGTGAAGTAAAATTAGATATTTTAGCACATAATTACCACCATCACACGATTCCAAAACTTTCTCCGTCGTATACGGACTGCTTGGCAGTTTTCTACCTTCAACTTTTTCAATTCTTTTTCGTAAAAACTCCACATTATTTTTGATATCTCTAACATCTCGAACAAGACTCCTCAATGCGACAATCCCGGCGTGGCTGTGTAAACCCTCCAGAATATCTTGTAGGTTTTCATCTTCTTCTTCGACGGATCGTTTTCCTCGCTCTTTCTCAGAAAGGAAAGATTTAACGTCTCTTAAAGTGCCTAAAAGAAGCAGATTTTCTTCTTCGGAATTACTTTGCTTTAGATCTTTGTACAAGGAAACGATGGATTGTAGCTTGAGACAAAGTTGCTCAGATCTGCTGCAAACATTTGAGGTAGCGTCCATAGTGTGTCCTTATATGAAATAGCTCACAATTACATGAGATAGATAATTAAGATAGAGACTTAAAAACTACAGAATTAAGAGTTAATGAGAATAACTTCATTGGCTTTGTAACAACGTTTGTCATTGTGACGATGTTTTTCATTCCTTCTAACTTTGCGCACGCGCACATACGCTTTTAAGTTGTGACGTATTTCCGGATTCATTGCCTAAGAAAATCAGCTAAAATACAGCCAAGAATGTTCTATACAAAATTACCTTCCACTAGCAACAATAAGGATTCTGTACAACAATTCCCTGCTATAAAGAAATGGTTAAGAAACTCTTCCCAAAGGAGTACTTTTCATTTTGGACCCGCAATTCGATTTTCATAAGAATTCCTCCAAAAAAAAGCCTAAAATGGTCTTCACAATCCATCCTCGAACTGCAACACTCAGCATTCGTACAAACAGTTTAAAAGCTCCCGCTATGAAGAAAAAAGCGAGAAAAATCTCCATAAAATTTATTTTCATTTTGGACCCGGAAGTCACGTTTCATACGAGTGACGTCATACTTGAGAGCTCCATTGCCATTGCAAGTTGTTCGAAAAAGCCATTATAAATGCTACGATCTCAGAGAAAATTTATCTTCAAACTTTTTAATTGTATTTAAAGTTCATTTATGCTTTAGTTTTCTGGATAATTTACTCTTTTTTTCTTGTTCAATTATCGACCAGTCGGCTTTAAACCTGCGGATGATTGACAGCAAAAGACCACGAACAAATTTGCTACCACATGCAAGCCAAAGGGACAGAATATGCCACACCAAGGAGTCGGACGCACGGTGAAAAAGTTGCGCGCAACGTAGGTTGCAAACAGACTTCGTAAAGGTGATATTACACGAGACCATTCGCCACGACGATTTTTCGCGCAATAATGTTGTAAGTGATGTTGCAAGTTTTTGAGAGCGATTCAAAAACTTGCAACCTGTTGCCGTGAAAAAGATTGCAGGGAAAATTGTCCCGTATGCCATGTTACACGAAAACGATTTTTCGCGCAGCATTCGTGCAACATTGTTGCGAATCGTCTTGTGTAACATCACCTTAAAGATCTACTTCAGCAACGTTGCGCTCAGCAAATTTCATCGCGTGAACACGTCTACAACGTTCCTGGTATTGGCGACTATTTTGTGCGGCGCTGGTCAGCCTACATTTCTTTCTCAAACGATTGTTCCTTTGCAAGAAAGTGCTATGCTAGGTGTGACATCATTCCAAAATCCTGTTGCCAACAATAATCCGCGCGCGCGAGTGCGTTCTTTTTCATGCGCACGCCGTCCTCTAAGTTCACGTCCTCAACGCGATGTCATTTTTAGTTTCTTCACGTCCTGATGAGAACGTGAACGTGAAGACGACGGCCCGAGTGCTTTTTTTTTTCATGCGCATGCCATCCTCTTGAGGTCGCGTCCGGCTTTGCTAAATCTGTCTAGTATCTATTTCAAGTTTTTTTTTGTTCAGCGGTCGCTCAACACTATTCATTCCAAGCTCTCAAAAACTAAATCCAGGATTTTTTCAAGTCTCCACTGACAGGAACCAAAAAAGGGCTTCCTCTAATCTGCTCTCCTTGGACCTTAACAGTAATCATAAGGCTTCCTCTTTGCATTGGATTATACGTCACTTCATACGTCCCATCGTTCTTGCTAACAACAGACTCGACGTAAACCCTTCGTCCATCATGAGTCACTATATCAACAGTGACACTAACCCCGTCGGATCTTGAAAATCTTTTTCCATGTCGGTCCATCAGAAAAACTGTGAACTTATTCGATTCGGTTGTGAGCGCCGCTTTGATACCAACTCCCCAAGCTGTACATTCCTTAGGGCACGCATAATTTGTGTCAAGTCTTCCAAATGTTTCGACAGCTCGGTGCAGCAGAGAGTCATCGCAATGAAGCTCAAGAAAGCTGTCTTCAACAGGCTCTAAATACATAGACTGCTTATCTATAAATTGCTTCAGTCTCGAAGTCAAAAGGCTCTTCAAGACAAGCGCTGTCCCGTCGTTATGGTTACTACTGGTTGTCAAGGTGATTTCGGTGAATTTACACGCGTGTTGAAGTTTTGTCAAAGATGATTTCAAATCTTCTTGTTGCTCTTTTAGAGCTTGTAGTCGAGATTTACGAATCTCTTGGACTTGAGAGCGAAGTTCTTTCTTTCTTTTCAATAAAGTAGTGATTTGGTAGTCAATTATCACATCTATTTCGCTCAAAACATTTTTTGCTTTCGAATTCACATTAGACGCAACTAAGTCCAACTGCGGTAGCGTCTCTTCCATTGCTGTGAGGAAATCCTTCGCGTTTTGTAAGAGGGTTTTTATTTCGGCGTTACATTTATAAATGGCATTGTCAAGCGTGATGTGAACATGCTCTTTTTGGTTTTCTGAAGAACAACAATGTTTACATACAGTTTTGTCGCACGTCTCGCAGAAAGACTTGAGCATTTGGTCTTTGTGTTCGCGACAAAACAATGGCCGCCTAAGATCCTTTAGAGGGTACTTCCTTAATTGACCCAAATCCATCATTGTATGCCCCTTGAAATGCCTAGCCGTCTTATGCGCACTGGAATGCAATGAACAGAAGTACTGTGCGCATTCCTTACAGCGGCATACCGCATTTGAGCCTTCACTTTCATCGCAGACATCACAGCGTACAGTTTTCCCTCCATGCAGTGCGACCATGTCCAGTACGCTCAGAAGAAGACTGTCTATTGGTAGTTTATCGATGTCCGGTAACGAACGAATCTCATTGGATATCTCCTTACATACGGGACATTGGTAATGCCCGTTCAATTGTTTTTCGATACAAGCTTTGCATATGGAGTGTAGACAAGGTAGTATTCGTGGGTCTTTGATAGCTTTGCTGCAAGCAGGGCAGAAGAGGCTTACACCGATGGTCCTGTCACTACCGCTGGCCATTGCATTTTCGTGTGCAATCGCTAGAGAATTTGAGAAACAGGAAAAAAATGTAAGTCTCTGAAGATGAGTTCAAACTAGGGGAAAAATCAATGATTAGTCATATTTTTCATTGCGAAATCATTTCAAATTCCACGTATGTTGTCATGTGCACATGGTAGTCGCCATTCCGGAATTCAACGGAGGACTGGAAACAAACTCGTGCCGCACAGAATTGTGGGGTACCGCTATTTTGCCGTTGGATTCTGAGGTTTGATTTTGGGGACGAAATAGAGTTCGTGCCCAGTCTTCCTTTAAATTTCGGAAACTGAGGTGAATTGCATGGTTGTTTCGCATTTGATTTATGATATAAGGTTTTTAAACTTATATTAGAATCGTGAAATATCACTCTGCAGACAGAGAACTCAAGCGCAAAGTGTAAATCTCTGATTTAACAGCACAAACGCTAATTTTTCGCTAATTACCAAAGTGTATAAAATTACTTTTTCTTTAAGAACGAAGAAACTGCAATTTTCTACGTGCGTTCTCTTCTATATTTTCTGCGCATGTCTAATTTTTCAACAGCCTCCCACATGGAACAAAGCGACAAACTAGTTCTCAGGGAGAGACAGCTATTCTAACTGGTCATAGCAAGGGGTTAATCTTACATGGTCTAGGGGCCGACTAACCTCTCCCTTTAGGCTTCGGCCGAGCTCCCTGATTAGTGATTATGGATAGCGGTGTTGGAGCCGAAATCTCCAGCTGACCCGTAAATAGTAGTCGCCCTGCCATACGACGCTTCAGCAATCGATGTCTGGAAGTGGTCTTAAATGTTAATTAATCAAAATGGAAGAAACAATCTAGGACAGTTCCAGAATCTGCACTTCGGTAAGTATAAGGAATTGCGGTTGAACTATAACTCTTAGCTAATTTTCAGTTAACAAGTCATGACTTTACGCGGACTCCCGGGGCGGGCACTCCCATATATAACCTATACGAGGATGTTCCGCTGGATAATATTTTTTTTCTTCCGGATTTTAGTCTTACATAGGTTATACGATTTCAATAATATTGTCTTGGACAGGGTCATCATTTTTGCATAGGCTACCGCTATCTAGCGTTTTCTAGTCTTAGATAGGGTATTTAATTTGAACTTTGAACTAGGGTTATAGTTTACAGTGCTCTGTCTTAAACAGGATATGTTTTTTCAAGATATTCTTGTCTTAGATAGGGTCAGAGTTTTGGGATCCCAGCGGAACACCCCTATCACTAACCATCCCCTACTAACCCCCCGAGCGCGGACTATAAGCAATATAAAAATTAGCCTTTGAAGCCTGTAAATCGGAAATCACTCTACCAAGGAATAAGTATTCCTTTGCTAGAATGCAAAGAAATATTTCATGCAGTAATTGTAGCGAAGGGAATATGCAAACTGACTCTACAATCCTACTTAATAACTGACAACAACACGGAACAGTTCAATGGGTTGTTCAGAAAACAGCTTCATTTTCAATTAAGTTTTATATTTCTAAATAGAGTTTTAGTAGCTAAAAGAATCATAATATTTTTCTTAAAATGCGCAGACTACTAAACGTGACGGAACTCGAAAGTCTGCGAAATCTTTATGCTCTCTTGTTATTACCCAAAAACAAACACCATTGACAGCATACTCAATCAAGTCAAACAGTAAGCTATATTTCTGAAATCTTTCGTCTTCAATTAAGTTCTCGTTTACCAGATTCTGGATTTGTTTTATATAAATAAGGCGTCGTTCTAAAAGAATTTTAGCCTAACGAGAGAAGGTATGCGCATCGGTTCACTTCTGGAAAGGTTTACTTTTACAATATTGAATTCAGTCTTCAAAACTTCGTCTCCGTGTTCAAAATTAATGCAGATCAAATTGAGGTCATCTTTGCCAAATAATAAAAGAGATTTTTAAGAACTCTGCTCAAAAATAAAAGCTATTTTCTGACTTTTTTCCCTGCAGGGGATATTCTGTAGAAAAGTAGATATATTTTCCACTCTAAATGGGACTAAAATATTAGTAATTAAAAGAGTTATTTGCTTGACATTCGAAAGTACGTCTGAAAATGTGTCCACGCTGAAAAGGAATGCACAAATGGCTTACCTTCGAACGGAAATATACTGTTTAACTTTCCAATTTTTTTTATCTAGTCAATTATAAAGGAACCTTTCTTCCTATATCTTCCACTTTTTAAGGTGTCAATAGGAGGATATAAGGTTTTTTTAGCTTTTTTAACTCAGCAACCAGCGAACGCATGACCTTAGTCAGAAAAAGGTCTAGAATGATAGCGTAAGTCATATCAGTTGAATGTCAGAATAGCAAATGTATTTGTAAGTCCTTTTCAAATTTATTGACAACTTCTTCAACGGCGTTCTCTTCAAGTCATGGAAACTTGAAATCAAAGTCACGACTCAATAAGTGGATGTCAATCAATGAAAATTAGATTTTTGAGCTAATTGATTTGAACGTGTTTTTGATAACCAATCTGACATTCTAGTAATTCTTCATAAGAATGCTTGATAAAGGCTATCAGGTCATGTCAATATTGGTCACGGACGGTACCATCTGTTACATCCGTTATAAGGCGATAGCTTATAATGCCAGTTTTGAGTGGTAGCACATACACCTATTTCAAAAACTTGTCATAGCCGAAAGCAACAAGCCAAGTTGGCAAGACAGTAATTCAGCAATTCATCCATTTAGATGCGGTCATTTTAGTCTTTAGGCTGCTATGCTTCCCAAGATCAATGTGTCTGAAAACTCGAAGCTAATATCCTGACCACAGACGTTTGCTTTGGATCTTGGTCTTGTCGCTTGCTGCTTTTGGCTGTGACTTTAAAATAGGTGTATAAGCTAGATTTTCGTCATAATGCAAGGAACGGTGCATGGGCGGTTACGGTACCGAATGTAGAGTTTTCGAATTCGAAAAATACCGCTGTACGTCTAGATTAAAGACTTTTTTTTATTACAATAAATAAACAATAAAAAAATAATAATAAATAAAAAATTGAAAGGAAACTAAATTAATCACGAAACACAACTTAGACTAGGAGATTGGACTTTCTTTTTTATTATCAAATTGTAAAAATGTTTTGACTTCTTTTACATTGATCAAATATTCCATGGTTTATTTGAACGCGGGAGTAGGTGTTTCTTTTGGAGAAGATTTTTACGTCTCAGCGTTTTTGGTACAGCATGACGAAGTGCAGTCCAAGTCAAAAAATTAGAATGGAGAATGATGTTACACACGAACTTATTAAAAGACTCAACATATTATTTAATTGTAAGTGAAAGTCATGCACCCATATGAAGTTTGCCTCAAAATACCATTGTAAAAACACCGGCCTATTTTGAATAAGGATTTCTTTGTTATTCCAAACAATCATTTTACGCTTTTCATCCTCTGAAAAGCTGTCCCGAAAAGAACTCCACCAGTTTCTGACAAAAACAGAGCCTATCTTAACTGTGGTTCCATAATTACTGCTCAGAAGGAAGAAGCCGCCGTAATCTTTCAATAAAATTCTGAAATATTCTTTCCAAAAACTACTAGAAGTGTGAAATATTCGTTTTATCCAGGATAAGCGAAGCGATTTTATCATACTTTCTATGTCAGTCATTTTCAAGCTACCATCCTAATATTCGTTAATTACCGAACACCTCGAAACTTTATCTTTTCCATTCCGATCCAAACAAACTTTGGGATAAGGAATGTTTTTATTAATACTATTTTTCCCATTAATGAGAGGTTCCTTCCAGATCAAATATTCCACATCTTTCTAATTTTGGCTAGTCTATCTTGAAAATTAAGTGTGTAAAGATTTTTATCGTCATGTGTAAAGTACACGCGCCCAATAGTAATCTCATTTGGCCATTTTATCCCTAAAAGTCGGGAAGTATCATTTCTTCGAGATCCAACCCGCATCCGTCTTTTCATAATTAACCTTTAAACCCGAGATTTTTTCAATTTTTTCCAATAACTTGAAAAGGAGATTTGCGGATTTTTCGTCATTTTCAGGGAGGCGGTTGTATTATCTGCATATTGCAGAGCCTTATTTTCATAATTTCCTGTAGTGGGTAGGTGGGTGGGTGGATGGATGTTAATGTAAATCATCGAAGGTATCTTTAAATGCCTAGCTACGGTAATATTTAAAAAAACAAAAAATCCAGTAAGTAGTGTTCACTGTAATGCACGTACAAGTTTTGTGTCTTCGAAACACAATGACTAATACCATGTAACATACATGTAGGCATAACCAATAAAGAGAAGCCAGTAATTTTAATTTTAAAAAAGGGGTTTGGGGGAATTTGAAGAGCTGAAGTAACCAAAAACTAAAAGACTATGAAATGGACTAAAATACGTCCTATTTTGGAAAAGAAATCACCTCTCCTTCCATGGGAAAAAATACCTTCAATAGAGCAGGAACTTACGTCCCGTAAACAAAATGGCGGAATCCGTCAAAAAGCGATAAACAAAGCAAATTTCTGAATAAACAACACGAAAAAGCTGTTGCCAACTATACAGTGAATACACACTTACGGTCTAGCTTAAGGACGTTCATGGGCAAAAGATCCTCTAGACAGATTTTTAAAAAATTTTGCATGATGAAAGAAAAACATATAA
>WUAP02141003.1:0-12215 GCA_015163945.2 Stichodactyla helianthus
AACGAACGCTTCTCATTTAATTAGTCCTTTGTTACTTTTATCCTTTTCTTTGCTTTTGTTTTCCCTCTTATCTGTCACTGGTTATTTGCTTTCCACACTCCCCATATATAGACATGTCCACATCCATCTTTTTCATTCAACTCCGACGAAGGACTAACGTCCGAAACGTCAATTATCTACCACCAATTCATACGGTGTTTAAGCTTATCTAATCTATCAACCATTATATTCTTGTATGATATTTTTCAAAACGAACAAATCTGACCCTAAAAGGTACGGAGTCAGTCAGAGACCCTAAAAGGTACGCGAGGGTCTCATTTTTGACCCTAAACCGTGCGTCAAGTCCCCCTACCCACTTTTCAAGGGAGTCCCCCCCCTGGGCATCAAACATAAGAAAGAGTGTTTCATACTTAATACAAACAATGAGGTACAGCTGAGTTTTTAACCAACTTCAAGGTGTTTGGATAGAGGATGAAACACTCTTTCAAGTGTTAGATCTAGCTTCTCAAACCATGAATAGTTCTGGGAGAAAATCAAAGAGAAAGTTGGCCAAATTTTAAGCTAATTATGATCACATATCCAAACCACCATCACAGTAGTGATTTACTTTGTTTTCTCCTAAATTATTATTTATGAGTTTGAGAAGCAAAGTTTGAACACTAGAGGATAAATTTCCAATGCCCATTTATTATTTTCTATAAATCCAAGACTGTAACAAACCTATCATCTGATCTTTGATAAGGATGATATCTTTCATGACGATTTTGTCCCTGTCTTCTATCATCTCGACCTTGATAATTACGGCTATATAATTCAAAGATTAAAAAAAACAGATTCAGTCAGCCAAATGCTGCCTGTCAAAATTGAGGGTAAAGATTTCACAAAATTGTTTTCAAAAAATTGAGAGAATTGGTGTGAAATGCGCTACTTGAACACCCCCATACCATTATTACTGCCTCAGAGGGAATCAGAATAGGCCACTTCCAAGATATGCTTTGCTTGTCACGTACAAAGGTTTCACTGAGTACGAGGCTTCGTGCTAAATTAAATGTATTCATTTCAGTTGTCATAAATCACTGAGCATTTAGCACGGAACCTCATACTCAAACCTTTGTACTTGACAAGCGAAACATATCTTGGAAGTGGCCTATTATTATGGTGTTACAACAAAAACCTCCGACCCCCCCCCTCAACCACCACCACCACCACCACTAACACTAGCCCTTATTCGCCACTTCGGAGTTGTGATTTGCACTGAATTATGGGGCTGTTTTAGGGGATGCACTTTTCATCTGATGATGTCACATAGTGTCAATTACAGGGTAAAATAATGTGAAACTAATAATACATGGAGAACAATCTTATCAAGAATAGCTTACAAGTACTTTATTACGATTTTGTACAAATTTCAGTGAAATGATGTCCCCTAAAACAGTCCCAGAATCTATCGCGAACGTTAACTTCGAAATGGCTAATAATACTCAATGTTTTGTGCCCCACTTTTTAGGTCTGTTTCGTTTTCCATCTACGAACAAATACTGGAAAAATGTCTGGAAGGTTGAGGATAAAAGCTGCCATTGATAGGCCAGGATAAGCTTAATATGCTAGCCATCTATTAACATACTTACCTATAGCCTGCATTGAGCCAGTCAGGAATGCAAGGTGGAGGAGAAACTGCCTTTTCAACCGTCTTCATATACTCTGCATCCTCTTCTGTATATCTTTTTGCGAACAATTCTTCGTATTCAGCAATAATTTCCAAGGAAGAAGACTCCGACATGTTCAAAATTTCAGCTGATAAAAAAATCCTTGAGCAGTGAGTTGAATTTGAAGGCAAAAATGAAAATAATACGGCTAAAAGGTAAGGTTTTTGCGAGCCGACAACTACTAAAAGGACTGTGTTAACAAAATTTAGCGTAGTTTTAGTTATTAAACAGGAAAATAGCTTGGAAAAATGGCTTAAAATTACGAAGTTTTGATGAAACTTTTTACTTTTCTTCCTCGTGTTTGGAAAACCGTGCAAAGGCCTGGTTGCAAGGTAGCCACAGGGAACCCAAACAATTGGCTCCGTAGCTCTAATCTAGCCAAGTTTGCAGAGTTTATCGAATAAATGCAGGTTATGACAGGAAATTCTGTGCAAATACAGAGGGAAAGTCTTATTCGAGTCATACCATGTTTTGGCTATAAAATCAAATATAAAAAAGAAACGTTCTGAATTCACCAAGTAGCTATCAGTGGTCACCCATCCTAACCCAGCCCATGGCTTGACTCACTGTTTTGAGAGCACAACGCATTAGACCACTCGTCTATCGCTTTCGACAAAGAATTAGCACATCAATGCATGCGAAAACAATATGCACCACAAAGACTACTAGGTTATTTTGCTCTTTCAAATCGACGTGAACCGTGGTTAGTTAGAGCAGGGCCTCTCTCCTGATGCTTCGGCAAAGATTCTCTAACCCCTAAGATGACGGAACGGCCAGTTTAGCTTTGACTAAGTAATATATAATGTTTCTTGTTAAACGCACGTTTCGGTCACTCACGCCATGCCCTCCCCTCCCTCCCCTCTCTCCCCTCCCTCCCCTCCTCTCCTCCCCTCATTCCACTGCTCGAGTCAGCAGCCGTTAGTTGTGAAGGATTTGACCGACACTAGTAATGGCTGAAGGAGACTAGGGCGCCGAGCCCTGAAGCGCTGAAGTCGAATAATTAAACGCCGGATCAATGAAGTCGCGTTTATTTGAGTCCTGCTATTCCATTTCCAGTGCGCAAGCTAGATAAAAACAGGAAAAAACCTGAAATGAAATCTGGATCCCCTTGTATTTCAAGAAATTTTTTCTTGTCTTGGCGTCTGTCAAGCTAGATCTGTCATTGGCAACAAACTGTCTAAGCTTTAATTATGCATATGACGCATGCAAACGACGCATGCAAACGTCCTCCTCTTTCAGGTTTACTGCGCTACTTTTTTTTAAAAATCTAGCTTTCCTTAAGGCATGGTTTTTTTTATTTAGTTAGTGATTTTTTTGAAAATATGATGTTACTAAATCTTCACAAGAAAATGCATAAACCAAGGCATGCGACGTTATTTTATAGCCGCCCATAGCAACCTAGATCAGCCATGCATGGTAACAAAATCCTGTCTACAATTAAGACCTTATGCAAAAAGTCATAAGGAATACTCATATTCCGCTCGGCTAACAGCAAGTATAGAAAGGCCGAAACAGGACTGACTAGCCTCGTTTTCAAGTTCTGGCAAATTTTAAATGCCTATAACTCTGTAAAAATTTAACAATACTCTTTGAAACTGTGCAAAATTACTCATTTACTGACGGACTTTCATGTGAAAACAAAATATTTTCTCAATCATTAATTTTTGGTATATGCAAAGTTGCGCGCCAAACCCCCGAAGGATGGAGACGGCTACCAGCAACAAAAAAGAGAATACGTAATCAAGATCAAACTTGAAGAAAAATAACATTCCTAACTTCTCATAACTTTCCATCGAAGTATAAATATATTTGTTACACAAAGTGAGATAATGCAGTCTTGATAGATTTGATATGTAAAAGCTGGAGCTTTAGATGAAATTGTAGTGGTAATTGTTGTTTTGAATATTTAATTTAGTGATCAAATGATCAATTCTTTCAAGGTGAGATCAGTCTTATTGCGCACATGTCTGATTATAGTAAATTTACTCAAAAATACAAGTATAAACTGAAAGACGAAGGCCATTGGCGAAGAAACTACTATTTTCCTTCCCCTAAAATACCTCTTTACAACCCAAAATGTCTTCCAAAAGAACTATAAAGATACCTAAGAGCCTCGAAGAACTTGTGAGATGTCTTCACGAGATTTTTGAAGATGACCACATCAACGTTGAACAAGTCCACGATTTAATGGAGTCTTACGTTTCTAGTGAAGAAGATTGGAAAAAATACGCTAATTATGACCCATATAGGTAAGAAAATAAACAAAACACCGCTAAAAGTTTCTTTGGGCATTGGTGTTTATCGTGTGTTAATTTGATTGAATTTTGGACCTTTTTTCTGTAGATACACGAGAAATTTGGTCGATGAAGGCAACGGAAAATTCAACCTCATTGTGCTTTGTTGGGGAGAAGGACAAGGAAGGTTAGTGGGTTTCTACAAAGTCAAGTATTTCAAAGCAACTTCTCTTGTTTAAAAGCCAAGAATAACCTCAAAACCTTTACTTTTAAGTCTTAATATCCTACACAATCATTTTTTAAATTCAGTTTCGAATTATGCATAGTTTTTCAAAGGAATTCTTTTGTTCCGGGTGAAAGATTTTTCAAAGTTGAAATTATCTTTTTGATTTAATTTTTGTTAGTTTTTTTTTTTTTTTAACATTTTTAGTCCTTCGAGATGAAAATTCATTTAAAATTGCTTGAGATATTCAAAAACAGCTTCTCTTGGAACTAATTTTTTAATAAAAAATTTCTAGACACAGGTCTCGAATCTAAACATAGGTCTAGGAACAAGTTTTAGATTATTTGTAAAAAATGTTTAATTATGCATTATAAAATAGCAACTTAGAATCTCACTTTCTGATTGACCGAGGCACCAGAAGCCACACAGCACATGCGTTTGCCCGTTTGTATTTTATATAAGAAATAAAAAAACTTGTTCACTGTGCTGTGTGCACTTGTAAAGCACTTTGGCATATGCAGAACACAAGAGAGGTGTTGAAGCATGAGGTGTAGCAGTCACCTGCGTGCTTTATAACTGTACACAGCACACGTGCATGTTTTCTATTTCTTTACTAGTCAATTAAACCCTTCCCCAACCAGGCCAGTGCAGGGAATTAATGCAGCAAGACTGGGGATTTAACACACATTTAACAGCATGAAGGTACAAGGATACAGAGGATTTAATGCATACTTAAACAGCTCTGACAATTTTAACAGCAAGAAACCAGCAGAAAGTGCTAAATTTAACACTATGTAAATGTTAAATTCCCCGCCCTGGAGGGAGGTGTCACTTGACTTAGTGTATTAAGGGCTTCTCGGCACAAGTTATTTTTTTTGACTGACAGCAATTTGTCAAATTCAAAATTACTTTTTTGGACAATTTCTTTGTGCTGCAGTGTAGTAATGTAGCAAGGACTGTGAAAAATATTAATGACTAGTTCAGTAAAGAGTTTGTTTCTATGTAATGTTTTAAAATGCACACTGTCTTAATAGTATTCTAAAATTTTTATGATGCAAGATGCTGTTCATTCACACTAAAAGAGGCACACTAGAAAAGATGAGTTTTGTTTGTAAGGTTTGGGTGTCTGTCTCCAAGGGCAATTGTTCAATAGACCATGGGAATGATCCCATCTGATTGGCTAATTAAAATACTGAATTAATTAGTAAAAATACAAAATTAGCCTATCAAATGCAATCATATTTACTGTTAATCATAGCATTTGCTCTTGAAAATGTTAGGAATTGGACATTCAAACATCCATTAGAAAACTTTGTTTTTTTCCCTCACTTGAGTGAAAAGAACGGTGTCTTGTATAGTGTTTGAAATGCTATAAGGCTGCCAGACTATACATAGTACAGCAGGCCATAACACTGTAATGGCTTCCCATTGTTTTCATGCAAATCGAGAAATCAATAAGGGTGACATAGAATGATACTGCACTAATATCTTCATAACAATTATTCAACACAGCTGCAACATATAGGGGTTATTGACCAAGCTTGTTCCGTCCAGATGGGGGATATTGGTTGAGTTTTTTTTTTTCGTGTTTGTATAGACTGAGCCTGTAGGGCGAGATCCATACACACAAGGGGCATGGGGGAAAAAATAAGACCAATACCTCCCCATCCAGACAACAAATGGTTTATTATAGACAGGCAAACAAAATTGATAAAATTGATATAAACACTAGAGAAAAGAACACGAGAACATTAGCATAACACCTGTGCACATGTCACTAGGTGTAACCTATATACTGTGCATTTTGGTTGAGTGTGGCAAGGCAAGAGTTTTAACAAAAAGTTACACTGCCAAATGCCAAGTGTAGGCAATTTTCTTCCTCTGATAGTTTTCCTAAGAATCTATACTCTACCTTCACTTGAAAATGGGACATGATGATTTGATTCCTAGAAGATTTCAATGTATATGTACTCTTTGTGCCTGAAACATAGGCCAAAAACATGATAAAAGTTATGAAAATACTGATCTTGACTGACAAGTGTCTGGTATTTAGAACTTCTGATTGGTCAAAAAGATCACACATTGTGTGAAATACGCACATGCATTTTGTTCACAACTTCGTGAATCACATTGACAGCATTAATGTTTTGACATTAAGATTAGGTGCATTTGGTGGTATATCTTTTCATTAAAACTTTTGCTGCACCATGCTGAACTGAAATGTGCAGCAACTCTTATCATAAGAATCACATTTAAAATCGTAAACCACTTGCCATACTTAATTTATTCATGTAATACTGAAAAGCTAAAATAAACTCATTAAATTGTGTGAAAAAATACTTGTTTAACCATTTAAAATACATGCATACGAAATAAACATGAAAATGAGGTCTAAAGGCTATGACTTCACGTCATGTAAATTGAAGACTGCGTTATGGCAGACAGTGAATTAAAAGTTTCTCTAGAAGACATTCCTGGATCAAACTTTCAGATTTTAAACGAACAGTCCATGGAAACCTTGATGGTACTGGTGCTGGCTTTATAATGTCATCTTAAGCCAATATTAAAGCTGTGTTTATAATCTTAATCTGAAGCAAAGTGCATGGAAAGTCAAGTAATATTCCTATTATGGTTCAGCTGTATATCATTTGTGAGAAGAAAAGATATTGCTAGTCAGCTTTGCCTCCATTTTTGATTCTGACAGCCGGTAGGCCTCATTTTCATGTTTATATCATAACAGTGTATATTTGATACACGAGTTTTTGCAGTATCTCTTTCTTTCTCTCTCTCTCTCTCTTTTTTATTTTACAGTTCTATTCATGACCACACCAATTCACATTGTTTTCTGAAAATGCTGGATGGATCTCTTAAAGAAACACTCTATAATTGGCCTTCAGAGTCAGAGCCAGAAAAACCATTAGAAGTCAAGGGTGTAAATACTGTATCAAGAAATCAAGTGGCTTATATCAATGGTGGGTAGATTGACTCTAACACAAAAAATACTGTAAAAAAATAAATGAGAATTACTGCAGTACACAGAAATATGGGAATCAATGGTGGCATAGTTGTAACACACTCACCTCTCACCTCTGAGGTCTTACATTGTAGATAAATTTCCTGGACTCAGCATTTCATGTGAGTAGAGTTGTTGGGCCTCTTCCTTGATTCAAGGGTTTTTCTCCGGGTACTCTGGTTTTCTTCCCTCTGCAAAACCTGACTGGCTAAATTTCAATTTGATCTGTTTAGTTAGCAGTTCCCTGTCTTACGTCAGCCCAGAGGTTGTTTCAGGGTTTGATAAAATTGGTGTTTGATGATTGTTTCTTCACACTTTGATGAGATATGTAACATGTACAATGAGTTTACTGGAAGTTTAAAACTCTAATTGTGAATGTTATTTGATTTAAACAAATTTGGCTAAAGACGACAGAGTGAACTAAATGGTAATTATAACCATGGCGACATTGATCTGGTTGGTGAGAGTAACCATGGTAACTTTGATATTTTCACCTTGAGAAAAAAATACCATTGATCATCTTAAAGTCTTAATCTCTTTATTTAAGTGCCTAGTCGTTCTAGCACTTTCACACTAATTGGGGGCACTATCACTCACACACACTACCACTACATTGACTGTTTTAAGCATACAACTCTCAGCTCACATGTTGATTTTTATGGAGGGAGGAAAACTGGAGAACTCAGGGCAAAACCCTCGTGGCAAGGGAGAGAACAACACATCTAACAAACTCTACTCACATGTGGTGTCCGCAGGGCTTGAACCAGTGACTCTACCCGTTGGACCACAGTGGTGAGAGGCGAATGTTTTACCACTACGCCACCTATGCCACCCATCTTAGTATTTTTATCATTTTTTTCATGCATTCAAAATATCCAATCTCTTTAATATTAAATTCAGTCTATACTGAAGCCTAATTTCTGCAACACCTTTGTTCTTTTTTTAGATTCCATTGGATTACATCGAATGGAAAACACAAGTCACTCAGACACTGCCTGCTCTCTTCACCTTTACTGTCCACCATTTGACATGTGCCAGAGTTTTGACCAAAGAACAGGACATAAACAAATATGTAAAGTAACATTCTGGAGCAAGTATGGTGAGAGAACGCCATTTGTAAGTAGATACAGAAAGTATACACTTATTACTGGATTGCCTGTGGCAAAGCGGTCTAAAAAGGCCATCCATTTTTTTCCTATCCGTCACAAACGCTGTCTTGGCTTCAGTGCACATGCTCCAGGCAACCCCGTTCATGCTCTTAGAGCATCTTGTTTCAAAAAAGGTTGTTGCAGCATTAATTGGCAATTGACAATAGGAGATCACAAGGGTTGTGTCATTACTTTTAATGGTAATTAATTTATTCATAGTTTCATTTGATACCACGGTACAACTTTCCATGCTGGCATTAATTTTTTTTAACCAATCACAGTCCATTGTGATTGTTATGGCTGGCCCTATGTTCAAGCACTTTTTTCTACCCAAAAAATGTCGAAATACATTTTGAGTCTCAGAAAAGTCCAAAACTCTTAATCAGAGTGTTATTTCATTTGTGAATTGTCTTAAAACCACACAAGAAATAATTTTTCAAAATGAAGAGTGAGGGCCGCAGGTTTTGTTCAACAATGCTTTGTGCAATTAGTTGTTCACTCAGCTGGTCAGTTCTGCAATGATGGTTTTATGTAAATAAATTAATTCAAGTTTAATTTACCAACATCCCTTGTCTTCTATTGTCAATTGTCAATCAATGCCATGACAACATTTTTGAAATAAGTGTATATTAATCTAATCTAAAGCTAATCTAATTTTACTAAAATATTATTAATGAGTAAAGCTCAAATTGTGCAAAGAAAGACCATTTTACGAAAACTGGTGAATGCTACTCCATTGTCAAATAATGCCCAGGGCTTGGAAAAAGAAAACATAAAAGGCCAGACATTTTTTTTCTTTTTGATAGGACAAATAATTTTGGTGGAGCATGATTTCCCCTGGTTTTTATTTTCCATTTTCCATTTGACAGTTCAAAATTATTTTTGCCAGCCAGTAGTAAAATGTGACCTGCATTTGGCCTTTGGCAGGCTGCCATTTTGGACCCCTTTTCCCAAATTTAGCAGATTTGCCCTACCAAATCAAAACTGCTGTTCAAAACTGATCCACATGCCTCTCTTTTGCTGAACTCAATTAAATTTAATTACTCATAAATTTAGTTATTTTTCTTTTTATCCTTTCTATATATGCACCAAACTCATTCACTTTACTTTCAATTCTAATATATATATATATATATATATGCGTACCCCAAATTTACAGTGTTCAGCTTACCCATAGAGAAAAATAACGCCCTGGGATCCCCTACAGTTGCCACATACACTACATTGTCTGCCTACGTTTCCAGCATGGTTGGTCCTTGTAGTGTAGTGGTTAACACATTGGAGTAGTAAACCAAAGTGTTGGGTTTGATTCCCGCCAAGGGCTTAATGCTATTTTTCTCTTTATCCTTTCTAAATTTAATTAAGTTTGAAATGCGAGTGAAGTGGTAAAATTTAAAACAGGCCAAAAATGTAGAAATTCTAACTCTCTTGTGTTTTTTGTCCTACTCTACAGAAGCCAGCTGGAAACTAAAAACTATGTCTATGAAGAACAAGTCTGAAACAATGAGAAAGGAACTGAGATTCCACTGATAGACCACAGTTTTTATTTTTCTTCAAATAAACCCACTTTTGGCTACTTTTGTTGATGGAACTGATGACAGTAGAGAGTATTGGTCAGTATGTGTGTCATAAGATAAAATAAAATGACTGTAGGATAAAATGAAATGTGTAGCATAAAAGTGATAAAATACCATGTTAGGTTGCATCTACATGACAACAGAAACCTGTTCTTTCATGTAGTTTTAAACTGCTCTCTAAATTGCATGTATTTAGAGAGAATGGTAGGTGGAAAGAACATTGAAGTTTAACAGCTAAAACTTTGAAGTTTAACTGTGTGACAGAACATGTTTGCTTTGCGAGTGTTCACAGGTAGACAGGCAGGCAACTTGTGTAATATAAAACATGAATCGTTTTTTTTTCTTTGAACAAATAAATAAAAAATAAATAAAAAAATTGATAAAACTGTGATAAAATTGGGAAAGTTGTACCAAACACAATATTGCATAATCATCCCAACATTCCCTATTTGGTTATTAATTTCATTTTCCACAAAATATTGGTTTGACTATGTCCCATTACAAGGTTTGTTATCACTTTCTTGATTCTTATCCCAATAGACATTGCTTTGGGTGTAGTATTTTCCCCATTTCAGACATTCACCAGTAATTCTTGACAAGGGTCATTAATATTGATGTACTGCAAACAGGATCTTATTCTCAAGGGAATGCAACCTATTCTGAACTAGGAAAACATTACACCCAAGGAAATAAAGTTAATTAGGGAATCTTAAATACTTTACTGTGAATGGAGTTTGTTGTCCTAAGTTGTTTCAGATTTAGTGCAAAATAGCTGTTTATTTAATTTGATCATAGTCTGTGGAGTCAACTAGTCATGCTGATTTTGTAAAATTTAAGTACCACTATTTAAGAGAGATAGTTAAGTTATAGTGTTGTAATTATATGTTATTTCATTAAGGAACTCCTTTAAAATTATTACTGTTGACAAAACAAGAGAGAATTGGCTAATATGCTGCTTACTTACAACCCATAGAGACATTTCATTTATGCATCAACTTTAAGAGGCCCTTTACACACAATAGTTTGTCATTTCTCATGGGACAATTCCATGTGCATTGAAGGAAAATAAACTGTTGTATTTATGCGAAGTGCCCCTCAGAACGGGAGACTCCTCAGAGCATTCTTTTGTCATATATTCATAAAATCTATTGTGGTCTAATCTCATTCTATCCATTGTATTATGTGTTATCCATTGTATTTCTATGAATATATTACATCAACTGCGTGCTCTAGACTCTCCCACCTCAAAACCAGCGAATATTCTTTGTACTATTACAAAACCAAGAAGAATCCTATCCTACCTAATCAATGTGGTTAAGAGACTGTCTTTTGACTGACTCTTGTTTTCTGCTTTTTCTAGACATTTTTTAAAACTATTGAGGTTTTGCATGGCAGAAACAATAAAATCGTTTTACATGAGAAAGAATTCAATCCCTTAGGGGAAAGAGGTTGTATTGTTCTGCCATCCAACATGACTGCCATCATGAGGTCGTGCGAAACCTCTATAGCATGGGAGTTTTCTGAGTTAGCCAAACAGGATGCATTGTGGTCTAGCTTGGGTACAAACAACACCATAAAAGACATAACAATAGATGTTAACAAAGCTAGACCACAATGCACCATGTTGGCTGTATCTTAAAAAAAGACAAGTTTTAGAGGCAATGTAAACGCTGTAGTTCTAGAGAGATGATAGTCCTACCATTTCCTTGCCTGGTCCCTTCCCTACTGATGCTAGTTGGGTAGTTTATAAAGTGACCATTTATGAACCATCCTGGGATCAGGGTTTGAGTTGAGGGAAGCTTAGAAGGCTTTCACTTATTATAGGGGGGATGTTGGCAAAATTGAGGGGGTTACATTATTTTGAGAAGTCTTGTAGTTGGTGTAATTATTAAGTTGCAGAGGTGTGAGGCTGAAAGTATGACTGAAGTCTTGGAGGTTGTAGAGGGGGTTATGAAATTTTTACTCTCCATAGAGGGATGGGGATATGAAATGTTCCCAAATTTTTGTCTACCCCCACAACACACACACCATAATAGATGAAACAACCCCCCCTCCCTTAGCATAATTCCCCTTCTTCAGATAAGTTGCTGAAATCCTAAAGATTGTAATACCCTTTTATAAAGGCATATCTTAAAAGCCTTAAAAATAAGATGTTGAAACTATATTTTCTAGCTAATAGCAGTGCGTCAATTTTTACGAGGCACACATTCTATACAGGCAATTACACGACACGGCACAGCCATGGGCTCTCCAGTTTCTGTTGTTGTAGCAGAAATTGTCATGCAGAACATCGAGGAGACAGCCCTTGCTACAT
>WUAP02141014.1:0-14466 GCA_015163945.2 Stichodactyla helianthus
ATGAATATGTGGACCGCGTGGCACTATGAAATACATGGACTAGAAATAATGGAAAGTTATAGTGCTTAGAAAGGAGGATATTCCGGGTGGAAATAAATTCGGAAAAATTAATTTCCGACCTCGCTGGAATTCGAACCCACGACCAAAAGTCATTACCATAGCCATTGTAAGGCAATTTTCTAAATTCATGTTGTTATAAACATGTTTGAATCGAGTGCAATTCACCGATTGACTCCTAGCCATAACGGGGTGTAATTTGTGCTACGTGGTGTTACGGTCACGAAAATGTTCGGACGTTGTCTGACTGCCGTACGAATGCACTAACTCAGTCCAAGTCAGCTTGGAGGAATGTAAACTTTTCTGTTTTGTCCTAGTGTGCAAACACTATATCCATGCAATAAAATCTGACTAATAACTTTTATTTAGTGAAAATTAGTCACTATCACTCAGAACAATACACAGGAGATCTCAAATACGTAAGAGACTTTCTGTTTATAATCACTTGACTTCTCAACCTCGCCTAGCTCTTGCTACGTGCGTGTATGGTGAGGGTCTCGTGTGGGCGTGGCTGACTAGATGGTGGTGGTGCTGTCCTAGTTTCCTATCAAGGTGTAGCTAGTAAAGGGCAGTAGAGAACTATGACATGGTTTTCCTTCCACATTTTGTTTGACCCATTAACCCCCTGCCCCCGCATTCCTGCTTATGAGTACTTTCTTATACGCCTGATATTGTGAAGGTGGTAAAATGCACTTTTAAAAGTGACATGTGAACTCATGCTAAACGTACTTTCAAAACAAACGCCTAAGTTTCTGATGGCTTCATCATTGGGAACAATCTCTGATTCACCCACAGTCAAGCAGGTCTGGCGAACTTTTCTTAACTCTAAACTCATCGTTTTATCATCGTTTCTCATGAGCTTGTCCTTGAATCATCCATTGTCGGATGTCCCGCAAACATGCCTTCATTGCAGAGATAGCAGCGTCCTGCGCAGGACTGTCATCGGGTTTAAATGCAAAATACATACAGCGACACTAGAGAAAAACGTCTGCGCATGCTCTAATCTGTATGCAAATTAGCTAGAAACGTCATCGTACTATTGTAAAAATATGCAAATTTTACTTTCGCACACGTCCTACAATTGGACTTCAGAAAATGCCAGAAGTTAAGGTCAGTTCTTAAAACTTAAGGCTAATTCTTACATATGTTCTTTATTTATATGATATCTTGGTCCCACAAAAGTATACCACCGGATTTTTTTCTATACTCGGAGAAAACGAACATTTCTTTTCACACTCAGACTCTCTTGAATTCTTGGAAACGTGCTCAAATGCACGCATGCGCAGACGTTTTTCTCTAGTGTCAGATACAGCTGCGTATCGTCCGCATAGCAATGTGCCGTCGGTAAGTGACGTCTGATGATCGAAAGCAGTTCACTTGTGTACATAGAGAACAACAGTGGTCTCAAGCCCAGCGGAGCCTTGGGGTACGCCATACTTTAGGTCAAAACTAGCCGATTTTGCATCGTTTATTACTATGCATTGTCATCTATCCGTAAGATATTACTGGATATAATATTTATGATTACTCGAAAACTATGAAATCGCTTGAAAATCTCTCTCTCAATTTTATGAATTGTCTTTTTTTTCAGATGTGTATTAGATGAGAATTTGTTTTTCTAAGGAACTTATCTACTTGTGGAATGGATTTCAAGTACTTCAACGTAGATCGGATCTTTCTCGTCACCTGCTAAATCTAGTAACAACAGAACAACAAAAACTGGATCAAAATAAAAGTAAACTGCATAACTAAAACCAAGGCCAATACAATGAAACTACAATGAAACTCTTACAACTCGAAAGGACCGTTTACACTAGGAATTGAACCGCGATTTTACGGCGATCATTTAGGCATGAATTTTTGAGTTCCAATTCCCACGTGGCTGGCTTTTCTCCCTCTTATTTTTTTTATTTTTGCACTTAAAGGTAAATATCATATGAACATACTTATCTTTTTCCAGCGTTTACACATAGTTTCATCGTATGGCAGCAAGAGAAAATGAGGTAAGAGAAGGAACCCTGGTACTGGGTTCTTTACCCATCATATCAGCCCTTCGTTCTATTTTTAGGTTGGTATTTATTTTTAGAATGGAACATGATTGGTCAGATCGTATGAGGCGAGGTCCCACAGCCAGTCACAAGTAGGTCTTGTTCTAAAAATAGAACGAAGAGCTGATATGATGGGGTACCAGGGATTCCTTCTCTTACCTCATTTTCTCTTGATGGAGGACAATTCAATCAAGCGTGGGTTATTACTACTTGACTCTTCAGTTACCTTGGTCATGCGCACTGTTCTGATTTGCTGTTAGTATTCTCATCACAAACCATCCTGTTCACATAAAAATAATATCATCATTATTCTAGTATTTGCAGCTGATACACTCATTAATTAAGTCTAACGACTGCTATTGTACTGTGATTATGAGTGATGAATTGTGGAGATTAAAGTGGTTTTCATTAACCCGTGAAATACAATTTAGCGTATTACGCTTTAACACACTATTTTTCTTTTGCTTTTCATTGTGTCTATCTGACTATTACACTCTAATTAGTACACTTTGTTTCACGGGTTAATGAAAACCAATCTAAGTAAAAGAATCATTAGTGAGAGTCGCCCCATGCAAGGGCTGGATTCTGGACTCCAAGTACTGGAGTCTGGATTCTGTATTCCGTATTCCATATGTTGGATTCTGGATTCCAAATCTTGGATTCCGGATTCCAAAAGTCCAATTTTCATTGTTTCCGAACTCCCTTACATTGGCTAAGCGAGTCACCTTCATGGTTTGCATGGCCAAGAGTTAAAGGTTATTGTTTTATTTCAGACGTTTTTGTTCCTGAACTTGGTGGTATGAAGACCCTCATACTATGCCAGGGTAAGGAACGCCTGTTATCATGCGTCAACACATCAATGGTATTGGTCATCAACAAGGCCAGGTACCGCAGGAAGGAAAAGGGAAAAATTATCTGTCCGTATGACGGCAAGCACCACAAAACAGACACTGATGACCAAACAACAAACTGTGATAAAAACGTCAAGGAAAAAGTGAAAGAAATTTGTAATAAGCGAAAAACATGTCAGTTGTCTGTGACGAAGCAAGTGTTTGGCCGTCCATGTCCTGGGGTTTATAAGTATCTGGAAGTCATTTTCGCTTGTGGTAAGTCGACAGTACAATCCATTGATTTTTGCTTGCTTCATTGTTAATTCACGAGAAATGCAAGTGTGAAAAGGGATTTCAATTTTTAGTCATTAATTATAAAAAGATAGTGCTTTACTAAACCGTACATTACATTTCTATATATGCACAGATTACAGTTCTAGCCGTGCATATTATTTCTATATATGCATAGATTTAAGTTCTACATAATATTTCTATATATGCATAGACTAGAGTGCTACCATGCATTATATTTCTATATATGTATGTTGCCATTACCTTAATTTCTTTCAGCCACTAGGGAAGCCCTTGAATCAGCTTCTTTGTCCTCTTCCACGAGTTCCTCTTCATCTTCTTTTGCACTCTACACTACTCCTAGTACAATATCTGATCAAACGATTCACGCCAAGAGAGGCAATCTTTCTTTTCCTTTTACAAAGGCTATCATGGTTGATAGTAAGAAACTAAGTAGCTTAGTTCATTCACTTTTAGTGTTCATTCTTGTACAACCCAAACGACTTGAATCACCACAAAACTGAACGAGACTTTGCTTGCTGGAACACAATATTCTTAATTTACTTGTCTGCACTGATAGACAAACATTGCTGATGCATGTTTACTGTTAACAAAAGCCTTTCCTGTCATGGCCGTGTCTTTACCACTGTTCTACTGTTACTGAAGAGGTTTATCCGACCACACTTCGTGTTAAATGGACTGTTCTTTATGACTAGGGATTGCTGCTTCTCTACCATCTTTTCTTTTACACCTGTACTCGTCAACTGGATGCGTAACATGGTAGATTACATCATCACTAGGGTTGGGAGAGGTAGATTAATTAATTAGAATCATCCTCAGGGATTTATTAACAGAAGTTATGCCTACCAGTGGGGTAGATTAAATTGGTTCATACTGAAAACGCTCAGTAAAGTATTGTATTTGATCATTCAGGTCTTCCAGTCTATGTACCTAAGAATGTAACTATCGACGTCACCAAGCCTAACGTGACTACGTCCAACGCTACTCAAAGTAACGCAACCATAGTACAAACTACATCAATAACCTCTACTCAAACAATGTCACTGAATGTAAGTTGCACAACGACTTATGCCACAAGAGAACCAGCGACGAGTGCAGTGCCTTACCTTCCATCTAGTACTGTCGTCAAGACCATTATAAACGTTAAACAACAGCCAAGTACAAGTATTGCTTCCTACTTGCATTACTCTACTAGTATTATGGGACAGCAGTCAAGCGCGTCTTTTCAATTAAGCACAGCAGGAAGGTTATTAATATGGTTCCTACACTTTAGGGGTAAGATAACTGCTACGCCTGCGCAAACCAACACATCTGATTGGCTGAAAGACACATGGTGCAGCAGCTTATTTTACTTCACATTTGTTTAAATATGTTAAAACATCTGACTTTGAGAATACTTCAAAACCTAGATTTTGTTTTTAATCCTTGTAACAGTTTTCGAAGTCTCTTATTTTTTCCTCTAAAACTTCGTGATTTCGTATCTCAAGGTCTACTTTAAGGTTAGTGTCCCTCGCAATGCGTGTTGACTGCGTTCCCAGAATGCCTTGCACGCTCTACAGATACGTCAAAACATTTGTTTTGTAATGTATTTGTAAAGCCAACAGCACCATCACGCACTGAACGCACCAAATGCACCAAATGCACTGGTTAACGTAACGCACAATTGCATGGATACTTTGACTGCTAGGTAATAATGGACTATAGATATCAAGATTACGTTATCAGGTGATACACTAGAGAATCCCTGCTTCAGTAGAACTATCGTAGTACCTTCAACGTATATCACTTGTGGACAAAATCTTGCATATCTTTTACTATATTATTATGGTTTTGTCAGTATCTAGTATTTGTCACTGACGCATGTCCAGTCAGTGTGTTTGCACAGTATATCTGGTACTTTTACCAGGAAGTTTATTGTAATGCTTTATCATTCACTAGACAATTCGTCATCATACATAGCAGTGTTCGTGATAACAGCAGTATGTGCTTCTGTCATCATCGGTGGTGTCTTCGCCAGATGCTGGTATCTACGAAGGAGGACCAAATCACAGAAGTTTGCCGTTTTACACAAACCAAAACGATTCTTTGAACCGCCTCGACAGTTCAAGCAGTCTAATGGTCACGTGACAAGACGTGCATCACGTGATATTAATTTAAATGACGATGTGTTAGCTGATCGTCCGCTGATCAAGACGTCGGAGCTGGTGTTCACGAAAGCTGATATCGAGAACACGCCGAGACAAAAACAACAAACTCAAGGGTAAATATATGGACAACTGCTTTTCTTTTTGACAATGGCTTTCTTTTTACCAACAAATTTTATTTTTCTTATAGATTAGTTAGCAACGAAGGAGTCGATGGACCAAAAGGAGATAATTCCACTTTCTACGTGAATCCGATGTACGACAGAAATAGGCAAAACAGTACAGCATCTGCAGTGAGTACTTCCAATCCACGCAACCAAGGAACTCCTCACAGGCTTAGCAATGCTTCTGATAGTAAAACTGGTGTCCTTGGATCCCCCGCAAGAGCTATTGGTAAACAACAGATGCGCTGTAACAGCATGGGAAACATCCCTCGTTCAAGCCAAGCTGGAATGCAGAGGAGACATCCTAGTGCAGGAAATGTAGCTTCAAACAAAGATATGCATCAGTATCCACATCAGCAGAGCTTTCTATACAATGCTCCACAAATCCCAGGTAACTTCCAAGGTCAAGGTCAAGGTCAAGGTCATTACCCCGGTCAACAGAGGACAATGAATCAGCCACCGGGTGCCAACTCTCCCGCTCGACATGCTGATGGACCACACGCCAATAAAAATCCAATGACTCCACGAACAACTGGACCTCATGGGCTTCAACAAGGATCCCCATCAAAAACACCACAACGTAATCGACCCACAGCACCGGGCAGTGCAACCTCGTATCCACCCCCTGGACACCAGGGGAGAAGAGGTGGCCGACCAAACAGCCCTTACCAATACGGCTCAACTGAAAAAGACCCCAACTACAGTGGATATCCTGGAAATAATGATCCTAGTGCTGGACGTTACAATGGGAACAATCCAGGAGAGGCTCCGCAAAGAGGAATTAATGCATACGGAGATATTGGCATTACAGTTAACCCTGCCAATTCAGGTCCTCCACTTCATCGTAGTAATGGACCACATACTCCTAGGGACAGACGTAGTAGCATCAACAACAACCTGACACGCCAGCCAGTTGATTCCGCGGGTAACCACCAAGATCACTTGGAAGACATTACTAGATATGGTAAGATCAGAGGCAAAGCTCAACTGGATAGTCTGCGGTCTCCTCTAGATGGCGCACAAGGTGACCCAAGATTTCTAGGAGCTCCAAATTCAGAATCACATAGCTTTAGGCCAAACACATATGAGAGCACAAGACCTCCTATACATTATCCTGCCCCCCCGGACCAGGGAAGCGACAGTTCGGAAGATGATTTGTATAGTATCGTTGCTAAGGGCAACTATGATTCTGTTATTAATGATCCACTTAATGTTCATCAAACTTTCAGAGCCGAAAAGAAAAAGCACAGGAATCCCGCCGGAAGTACTAGTAGAACACCTCGGAATACTCCTGTTTAAACAGGTTTATAACCATGCTATACCGGGAATGACAAGCCACTCAAACAGAGCTGCTCTTGCCAATAGGAAGCTCGTTTGTTTCAATAGCCTAATCGTTCTAGCAGCGATTGGCCATACTACATCAAACATTTGTTGCGCAAAGCATCACTACATAGAAATATCATTTAGTTCCTCGTTAGTACTCTAGTACTTATGACCCTCTCTTTCGGCGTGGTCAAGAAAACGAAGTTTTCAAATTAGTTTTAACCGGGGCGGCAGGCTGTGTTTCCATCTTCCATCAGTGTTTTTAATGTCACACTACCGTTTGCTTACTCATTATGAGAACGAGAAGGCATGAGGAAAAACTCCCTCTCATTTTGCAATATGACGTCACGCAGTCACGAGGGACATGGGACCAACCATCACTTTCCTTGTGCTTTCTTTCCGTTGTGGTGGTGGTGGTGTTTTTCTCTCTCCTATTTTTTCAACATGTCGGGAATAAAACGTTATCAATAATTTAATGTAAGTCTAGCTTTTTTTTGCAAATGGTTCTGGACGTCGTGTTTTCAGATGGCATTTAACGGGACTTGTAACATTTCCATTTGTTTTCTCGTTCTAGAAATGACAAAACACAACGATAAACGAGATGAAGCGGACATCCCGCCCCCAGACGGTGACACAGTCGACCGTCCCATTACATTTAGAATGTCAGTGTCTAAGAAGATGGAGCAATTACAGCAGGCTCTGTTTAGTAAATAACCGTGAGATCACCTGACCAGTGTTAGTACATGCAGCTGAAAAACCACTAATCGGGGTAGATTCCTAACGGCGACACGAAATGCAGAGAACTGCTGACTGATCCGGGCAGCCTTGCAGGAACATGTCATGCTGTACAGTGGATAATGTAAACTAATACAAAAAAAAAAAAAAAAAAAGAAGAGAATTAATGCTTTAATTTCAAAGAGAGGGATTACAGCAGAATTATAACATTAAATATTGCTAAAATTAACAGATAAAGTATAATAGTAACAGAGCTTGTGCAGCAAAGGGCAATAATAGGCTTTTCGATATTCATTCATAGTCTGACTTTGGACAATTCAAAGTGACGAATTGAGTAGTAAATTTTTTATTATTGTGACGTGTGTGACCACAGGAAAGTGGCTTAAGAACAATTAGTTGTCACCCAAGATTTCACCGTAAAAACTTAGGGATGTCTTTCCTAAATAAACAATCTAACAAAGACGTTTTTTATCGTTTACTGCGAGTGATAGTATGCTACACTATTCTTGGCAATGACATCAATGGTAATCCTTCATTGAGATTTCTGTAGCCCTTGATTTTCAATATCAGTCACATCGGGTCCAGTGTGTATTGCGTTACTTGCATTCTTAGTTACATCACGTTCCGTGCAAATTGCATTATTTTCATGACCAGTCCCGCTAGTTTCAGCTTGTATTGCGTTATTTTTAGGACCACCCTGTCTACCAATCACTTTAGGTTCTGTACCAGTGAAGTAGGTTCCCATGAACAGTCCCAGTAGCGTGTTCCTGCTGTGTGTCGTGCATCCTGCTGGTGCGCCTACAAGGTTTACAGCACTTTGTCCCAGATACAGTACTATTACCGTGATAACATGCACAAGCAGTGCAGTCACTAACTTGGTTTCTTTGCCTAAATATGGAAAATAGACATGCTGGCTTTAGTTTGATTGGCATTTTAGACGGGTTAAGCCTGAGAGTCTTGTTTTACTACCCACGCAATACTTATTTAGTGTGCATGCACAATGTTCATAAAAGAAACTAAATCATATATTAAACAGAATATTACACGGGCCCCGCGCTTGTTGATATGAATTTTATCTTCTCGTTTTAATACAGTGTTGTACGTAGGTTTCATTGAATTTGAATATATTTATTTGTTTCTTCTACGTTGAAATTCAATACTAAAATCCCAAGCTTTCGGGTCATCATTCATCTTCTCGTGTTGGAAATCTCTGACACGTCCGCTGTGCTCACGCGTGAGATCTTTTGAACACTCGAAGATAAAATTCTATCTCCACGCGCCCATGTAATATCCTCTATATTTTGAACATACAAATATCGACTCTAATCTTAGATGATTCCCATAAAAACGTTTGCAAGGTCGCAATGGATAAGTGCACACTGATGAACATGCCAATCCAAACGGAACCTCTTACGCTATACTTAGACAATTTGAATGCATCTTTCTCAAATAATTATTAGAATAAATAAAACATGTTTGAAATACCTGTTCCAATAAATAAGTAGTAATCTGCCAAGCACCATATCCCACTCCATACGGACACGCTACCAAAACCAAGTACATAGATGAATACATGTTCAATGACAGCCTTGATGAAGTACGGCCACTGTAATGAGCTACTAGTTAGTTTCTTCTCCAAAGGCTCACTGATCACAAAACAAACTAAGCAAATAGTATAACCTAAACTACTCATGGCTATACAGCTATTTAATCCGCTCCCTACAGACACCTCTGCTACATAGATACATAGATTCCATGTTCCTCTCCAGTAACAAACCACTGCAGAGCCAATTAAACAAACTGTTAGAAGAGAACTGATTACGAACTTGACTGAATCGCTTAGTTTATTAACACATTTGATGGTAGGTAGTGGTGTTAAGAAGAAGTTAAATGGACCGACTTTCTGATCATTAACGATGTATCCAGGTGGACAAACAATCGAGCAGGTTGTCCTAGTTGTTGTTAGAATAGCCAATGAAATAACATGAGATAGCAAATAACCTGGTATAGAAACACCAGTAATGTTATCCATCACCATCCACACTCCTCTCCAGAAACTGACACATGAAATCGATGTCAAATAAATGAATATTTTCCATGTAAGTAGCAAGTAAATTCTGTGAGAATCTGATAGCTTTCTTACGATCCATCCTTGTGCTAATAAAACAAATTCACAAAATACTAGTCCAGTGGCTAAACTGACTAATGCACTGTTAAGATGCGAATCAGGAAAAATAAAGATATCCATTAGGAGCCATGTTGATCGCCAGAAACATATAACCAAGGGTGCTATGAAAAGACAACCAATCAAAATATCGAACAATCTTTGTAAACATTGATCCATTAATCTGTAGAGAGTGCCTGATATCAGATGGTTCAGCTTCGTGGATTATTTTCTTTTACCGATATATCGATTTTTGCTTTCTTTGAACTATGTTCGTAGCGGAGTCGGGTAATTTACCTGTGATATAAGCCAAGTATACGGGATCCGAAGTTACCGATACAAACCAGTGACATCAATAGGAGAGTTTGCGAGATGACGTGAGAAATGGTGAATGCGTGATGTGACACATAGGGGAGTTGAATGTAAATAACGGACTATGGTTGGTCTGCTAGGTGATGGAAAGAAAGAGGAAAACACAATTTCCCGCTTCTCATAAAGTGCTACTCGCGTAGGGACCAGTTCCATTTTTATTTGAAATGTATAAATGACACATCTTCATTTCGGAGGAAAAACTACGATATTAAAAAGCATGGAGCTAAATTGGTCCTAAATGTCCCTAGACTAGAGGTCCTTCTAGGGTCATTGAAAGGAAACATTTATGAATAATTAATATTAGAACAATGAGTCTAAAAGGGCCTTAGTGTACATGAAAGGCCTCGTAAGGGCCAGCGAGTTCCAGTAATGTCTTTATTTTCTACATCAAGTAGAAGGACAGGTTCTCTTGTACTGATCCTTGAAGGATAACAGGGACAGGAATAGGATGCAGCAGCACGTACTGGATCATTTACACACGATTTATCTCCTTGAGGAACAACAGTAATGTGTACTACAGGTAAAGGTGTGGGACCATATCTTGGTGGTGCATCCAGTAAATCTCCAGTCGTTTTCTCCCAGGCACAGCCCCACAGATAAATACCATAGACAAATATGCCCTCTAAAGGAGGTTCACGGAGCTGTAAACGAGATGGGAACCACCACAACAATGAAATTATCTAGTTATCTAGTTATCATACATTACACAGAATCAAACTCACGTGATCCTTGTCTCGTCCTGTGATCTCAGTCTGGAAGACATAGGGTTCATTACCAGACGATTTACCCTCAAAGTGACGAACTGTTTCCTATAATACACATCAAGAAATCACATGTAAAATATGTTCTAAATTCTTTTGGGCAGCGACTTCCTATGGAGATTTACCTGCTTAATGATTGACAGAAGGCGTCGAGGATTGAAAAATGCACCCAACCAGTAAGCAGGAACTCGATCTCGACCCTACAAAACCAAAAACAGATAAAAAAAAGAGAGAATAAAGATCCATAAAAAAATGGTCAGTCACACAACACGACTGTCCTGGAAGACCTCCCCTGCCCTCCCCTCCCTCACCTCATCACACTATTCCCCTGCCCTCCCCTCTCTCACCTCATCACACTATTCCCCTGCCCTGCCCTCTCTCACCTCATCACACTATTCCCCTGCCCTCCCCTCCCTCACCTCACCACACTATTCCCCTGCCCTCCCTCACCTCATCACACTATTCCCCTGCCCTCCCCTCCCTCACCTCATCACACTATTCCCCTGCCCTCCCCTTCCTCACCTCATCACACTAGTTCCCTGCCCTCCCCTTCCTCACCTCATCACACTATTTCCCTGCCCTCCCCTCCCTCACCTCATCACACTATTCCCTTGCTCTCCCCTGACAGTACCTGTACGACTATCCGGTCTATGTGTGAAAATCTGTTGGACAAATCTGTAAACCACGAAGCCAGACTCCATGTTGGTGGCGGAGAGACGTCTCCACTCAGTTCGATCCAGCTGACAGGAATCCTTGAATGGTAAAGATCATCAGCAGCTTGTAACACTTTTTCACTCAATCTGTCTCCATGGATACCATCATCTGTTAAAAGCTTGATTGCCTACAAGATAAGATCCCAAAAACAACTGTTTAGAAATAGAAAAAGAAAAAAAAATGTAAAGACAGACCAACCTACCGTCAATGTCTCTCGTACTGCTGTAAGAAGTCTCAACATACAGTCTACCTCGGTCAGTATGAATAAATTGAATGGTGTAGCACCACCAGCCTTCTTCATGCGTTCATATACACTCTCCTTTATACAATAGACACAACATATTATATATAGAATCAGGAATAAAGAGAATAATTGCTATGATATAAGATATTACCTTGTTCCAGGCTTTTGGTAGCTTGGTCAACATTGTAACACACACCTCATTCAAATCTACTTCCTTACGACTCCTCAAAGCCACCATACTGGCACTAGAAAATACGCCAGCCTCGGCCAAACACAACGCACCAGCTCCAATAACCTGGGAGCTAGAACTCTGAAGTATTACCCCGGATGTTGGCGTGAGTGATGATGGGTCACTGACAGCATGTGTTAGACTATCAGAAGCAGCCATTCGGTCAAGCAGAAGATTAAGACGAGTAAATACATACTGATGATCAGGAAGATGGGTCTGTTACCAATGAATAATTAAAAGAAATAAATAACCATTTTACATTGCGTACGGCACGTGACATAACTTTAGTATATACCTCTAATGAAGAATGCAGACCACATGCTTCTGGTATTTCTAACATATCAGCAGGTATTGAGTCCATAGCAGCAAGAACGGTACTTGCACGAATGTGACTGCCAAATAACGCTGATGGTAATTTGTACTTAGCTGAGCCGGAAAGTAAAGATCCATTCTTAATCACATGCATGACATTCAAATATATGAAAGAACGCGAAAAAAGGGTACGAACGGAAAACGGAAGACGGGAAAGTAGTAAAAAAGGATTATTAGTTATTAATAATATAATGATAATAGCTATTAGAACTCGTTCTTACTCTTTGCTGCTTCGAATTCTTTCTTGACAGCCGCCGGACTTATCCAGTAATCGATGATAGCACTAAGAGCCTGGCGGTCAAACTCATCACTTACACAGCTACCATACACGACCTGATGTAAAAAACATCAATTATGTTGTCAATCAAGCATCTAAAGCAGCATTCCGCTGATTGATTAACTCCACCTTACCTCAGTTAGCATATAACGAAGACCATTCCACTGTATGCTTCGTGTGCTGCCACCTGCTAGATCAGCAGTATCTTGGAACTCTCTCACTGCTAGATCAAGTGCTTGCTGATATTAAATGAACGGATCCATTAATCAAGAGTAATAACCCACGAGTGTAATCTGGTACCATGTCTTACCCATAAGTCCGCTGTTCCGACATTCCTGAAGTCCTCTGGTTTGTTCCAGCCCACAAGATTAAAACGAGATCGCAGTCTCACAGCACTGTGTAACATACAGATGTTGTGTAGGAGAGCAGGCCACTCAGGCCGATTACTGACACGTAACAATTCATTATCGACCCAAGACATCGAGCGCAGTAAGCTATCTTTAGTATTCTAACAAAGAAATAGAAAAAGGTTTTAATATAGTGCGTCAGTTAATGACGTCTTTATCTGATTCAAAGTCATGTTATACCTGTGGTGAGTCAGCTACTACTTTGACAGCGGTCTGGAGTAAAGAGAATGGTATATCTGGCTTAGGTTGGACAGACACCCATAATCTGAATTCTGGATCTACTGTCTTGGTTTCTTGCATGAATGAGTCTAAAGCATCTAACAATCGAGGAGTATTGTGTGCATTGTGCAGTAGCACCCAGCTTCCCTGTAATATACAAATAGAGGTAAGTAACTACACCATCTAGAGCAGGGGAGGGGGGGGGGAGGGGTGCATTGATTATGTCCTTACCTGAACCATTGCTTTGTGTATCAGTTTCCGTGCCATTCGTTCTTCATTACTACCAACATTTGTTAGGCCAACAACATGCAATTCAACCTGTTGTAAATGTGAAAATTCTTCTGTCAAAGTTATCTGCACACATCAATAAACGCTGACATTTAATAGCTTGACAAACCTGCTTCCTTTGTGCAGCGTCAATCACGATTCTTTCTACCATGTTTGCTTCTCGTAAATACAGCAATACAATTGGCCTGCGGCAATCACTTTGCCGGTATGCTGTTGGAAGGTCCAAGGGCAGTTCTCCTGTGTACCTGAATGTCAATATATGCTCAAGCATTACTGCGTTCTTTAGAATATGGTAAGGTGTACCATGGCGTGGTATGGACTAATGTAGCGTTGTGGTAGGGTGTGATTTGGAAGGGTATAAACTGGTGTTGCATAGTGTGGTACATTGCGTGTTGTGGTAGGGTGTTATGTGGTGAGCCATACTCTTTTATGTCGTACAAAGGGACATGGTGATTAGGTGTACAATGGGGTTTATGTACCTTTTCCCTAACACTGAAGTTATAAAACACATGGCGGCAGGTAACAAACGATCACCACGCAAGGCTCGTATAACCATTAGTCTTTGAATTGGAGTGTACCTAAGCATCAACAAAAAACAAAACACAAATAAACATCTGCCATCCAGTCCATCTGGTAATACTACTGGCTCCAGTATAGTATAGCCCGTACATAACCCTGTATATGTCATAGGTATATCTACATACTTATCATCCAGTCCATCTGGTAATGCTACTGGCTCCAGTATAGTATAGCCCGTACATAACCCTGTATATGTCATAGGTATATCTACATACTTATCATCCAGT